>JAFMTH010000096.1:0-137021 GCA_020921065.1 Vaccinium darrowii | reverse complement strand
GGCTCACAATGGTATTTGAATAAATACTCAAAGTTAACAACATTTGTTACAAATACTCAACTTTTGGCATTTGGATACTCAAAATTACCAATCTTTCTCAATAACTAAACCTCAATAACCAAATTTTGGGGACCACACAATATCAAAAATAACAACATTCTCTCTCCATTTTTCAAATACTTAATTCAAAACTCAATTTTTTTGCACTTTCTCCCAAAAATTGAAATTATCAATTTTTAATCTTTACCAAAATATGTTCAAGATTGATCTCATTTTAAACGTATTGTGAATATCTTTTAAATGGTACTAATATTATAAAAATATATATGTACATATTTAAAGTTGTGCTCATTTTATGAATAAAAATAGAGTGAATAGTATTTTTTTTATTATGGACACAAATGAACCATTGTAGAATGGTAGATACTCAAACTTATAAACCTATTAAATAAATACTCAAAATGTGATGTGGCAATATTTGAGTATCCATATTTGAGTATACCACTAGTGATGCTCTAAGTCAATTTTTTTTCAATTATATGTCTACCAATCTCCGATAATCATATTTTTTTGAATATATAATATGCTCAATATTTCTAAAAAAATGAACGGTTGACCGACTGAAAATCGGATCTCCTATTGATTTACTATTACAGTGAATAAATTAATTTTCCCAACTAATATAATTAAACCCTAATCAATGTGATTATGCAAGATAATAAACGCAAGAAATAAACAGCAAGCATAACATACAGATATACGTGGAAAAAACCCAAGGTGGGGAAAAAACCACAAGAGAAGAAGAGAGCACTATACGCAAAACACGGAAACAAAGTTTCTTACAACCACGCTATGAACTCCTTCAATATTGGGTAAGAACTTCTTTGCTGACTCCTCATGAACTACTCTAATAGATGCTCCTTCAGATTCGACTCCTCAAATCCTTGATTTACGCAGGACTCCTCCTTTAGACCAATCTCCAATCGCCTTTGAACTCCATCAAAGAACTCCAAGTGATGTAGAAGATGAATAAAATACCTTGAGAGATATTCTCTAAGCATATAGATCTTCATACCTCATTGAATCTCTCAACGAAAAATAACCCACAAGTGTTTTTCTTGCTCTCACGAACTTTTCTCTCTCTATTCACATTGTGGCTGCAAGGGTTGATGATCATAATGAATAGCCTCTTTATATAGGCTTTTCTGACCTAGCATAGCTCGCTTGAGTGGTCTCTCCAAGTGGCTCAAGCGATAGAAATGTTGCGGCTGCTAGGGTTCACGATCAGAATGAATCTTTACATGGCTCGCTCGAGCGGTTTCTTCAGGTGGCTCGAGCGACCTATTTCACCTTGTTGTATCTCCGAATTCCTTGTACGTATTGAAGCTTCTAGTTCTCTCAAGCGGTCTCTCCAGGTGGCTCGAGTGACCTATTTACCTTGCCGTATCCGAATTTCATATGTGTTATAAATCTTCAATTCAATGACTGAGGCGCTGAATACTAGCTTCGACTCCAATCCACCACTAAAACAACTAACTAGCATTTACAAAGGATTTTAATTACATGAAAACGTCACGGAATTAGGCAATCACAAATAAGGAACTTACAATGATTCTGATCCCAAATGAAAATTTTAAAGAGCCCACAAGTGAGGTTACTAACAGGGATGTAGTGACTTGACCCACTACGGAACCCGAGTTCGTAATACCACACCAACTCCTCTCTCTCTCTCTCTCTCTCTCTCTCTCTCTCTCTCTCTCTCTCTGTCTCTCTCTCACTCTCTCTCTCTCTCTCTTGAAATTCAGGGGCGAACGCAAGATTTATCATCAGCGAGGTCAAGAATATACAACATATACTCCTTTGTCCCATTTTGATGGTCCCCTACTAAAGTAGGTTCAATTTTTGGATAAAAAAATTAAAGTATTTCAAGTATGATTTTTCAAGTTTTTTCGTACCAAATTAAAGATTTCGATTAGTTCTTTAATTTGGTATGAAAAAATTTGAAATTATGAACGAAATACTTTATTTTTTAATCTAAAAATTATATGTTTTCTGTAAGGAACTATCAAAATGGTCAGAGGGAGTACATTAGAATAGATCTATTCAATATATACATGTAAAAAGTGGTATGACATGTTATTTTGATTAGAGAGAGAGTGAGAGAGGAAAAAAAGAAATTTATATGATGTATAACTGTGCCCCGCTCATTCACATATGAGGGAGAGCACGTAAAAAAAAATGGTGGAACCACAAAAAAAAAAAAAAAAAGGGGAAAAGATCATGGATGATTCGGTGAATTATTTATACAAGGTTGTAAATATTTCATATTTATTGGGACAAGACATAGAGAATAGAGTTTAAATCTTGAAGCAAAACTATCTAAATACTATTAAAAAAATATACTCCCTCCGTCTTTTTTTAAGTGATCCACTTGGGAAACGTGTATTTTTGCGGACGTTTAAAAATGTACTTTCGCATATCTTTTTTAAATTTTTTTGCACTAAATTAAAGTACTCAATGAGCACTTTAATTTGGTATAAAACAAATTAAAAAGTTATATAGAGAAATATGTTATTTAGGAGTTTGAAATTGCACGTATTCTTGTATGGATCACTTAAAAATGGACGGAGGGAGTAGTACATGTGCAGAGAATTTTAATCCAGCAAGTTCAGGTCCTTCAGGACCCCCTTCATTCCGATACCTAGGTCCGCTCATGTCCTGAATCCTATGACAGACAACAAAAATCCTTCCTAGTTCCTTCCTAGATTTTGCTACTATTTAAAATCTACTCATTTTTTTATAGGAGGATTAAATTAGTGTTAAAAATATGTAATTTATCCGTTAGTAGTGTTTTGTAAATCAATTTATCCATTAGGTAGTGTTTTGTAAATCAATTTATCTGTTAGGTAGTGTTTTGAAATGTTAAACTGTGGGGTTAATTACGACGGACAAAAGGGAAGCAGTTTGGAGGGGAACTGCAGGTTGCTTGGCTGTGAACAGTTAAGAAACGATATCTTCTCAGGGGTTGGGGAAGTCTTTTGAAGGTGGAGGGCTATGAAGCATGTGTAGTTCAAAAATTATGCCGTACGGGTACTTTGCATGGTACTTACTTCTATATAGTATATTTGTACTGAAGACACGATGCGCGTACCCAAGAAAGAACACTGGTATTGGAGATTTTGAGAAATTAAAAGAACCAAAAAAGAACAATAACTAGCCTAGTTGATATAAATTGCAATTTGAAGCTAATGACAGTTTTGTATTACTGTGTGGTTTGATAATCCTTGTCTCTTTTTGTGTATGTGCTCCCCCATGCATTTTATACGGTGACTATGGAGAATAAAAGGAAAGGTTCACTAGTGAAGTCACATTATGATTTGACGCTTCTAATGTGAAACTTGCAGGAAATGGCAGGTGCTGTGTGTGTGTTTTCTTAATGGCTTGTTGATCTGTGATTCTGTACCAATTCACGTGCTGCTATTATGGAGGCACAGGTTTGTTCCAACTCTAGTTTTTAGTTTGGGTCTATCTGTTTGACATCTTGTCTCTCTATTTCTAGATTTTACATTAGTAGAAACTCAGAATGGTGCAAAAACTCAGAATGGTGCAAGAGTTGTTTGAGCTTGAAGAATAAACTTCAGTTCAACTTTTGCTAAATTTTTAGCATATATTTCGATCTTGCAAGCACTTTACTGTATTGCGGAGCAAAGGGCTTTTTTCTACTGACATATAACTGAAAATTGTATGAGCAAGTGTTTTAAATCATTTTTGTAACGTTTGCATATTTGTTTAATTAGCGTTGGAATTTGTTTTCCATTTCCATAGGTTCCCACCCTGCTTGAGAATGACAGTGGGCAAGCCATTCCATCCTTTGTTGCAGTTGATGATAAAAAGAGAATATTGGTGGGTGAAGCAGCAAAAACTCATGCCATAGCATACCCTGCAGCCTGTTTCTTTAATGTCAAGACTTTGTTGGGGAGGAAATTTTATGACTCCCGAGTCCAAGAGTTAAAGAGCAAGGTACCTTACCTGATTATTGAGGGATCTAATGGTGAAGCTTGGGTTGAAGTACATGGTCGACAATTCTCTCCAACTAAAATTTGTGCATTCATCATTGCCAAGCTTAAAAAGTTGTCTGAGTTATACGGTTTGCAGAGTTTCTCAAAAGCTGTTATAGCTGCTCCAATTTACTTCAGCGATGATCAGAAAGCAGAAATAGAGCTGGCTGGGAGAATTGCAGGTCTGGATGTGCTCGGGATTATTGATGAGCCAATTGCTGCTGCCCTCTCCTGCAAGAGCACAGATAGTGGTATCTTTGCAGTTTTCAGTTTGGGTGGTGGAACATTCAGCATTACTATCCTTGAGATCTCTAATGGAGTTAGCGGGGTAGGTATTCATGTGATTATTTCATGCTTTTTGATCTGCTAATTACTTATTACCTTTCCCTACTCTTTGTTGGCTTAGGTTAAAGCTAAAGAGTATGACACATCATTGGGAGGAGATGACTTTGATCTTATTTTACTGGATTATTTGGTTGAAGAAATTAGGAAGCTTTATTCTGTGGATATTTCTGGAGATCAAATGGCGATGATGAGGCTGAAGGAGGCTGCAGAGAAGGCAAAATTGGAACTCTCTTCTTCTGATCAAGCTTTGGTGGAGGTCCCTTTTGTCACAGCATCTGATCATGACCTGATAGATGCAAAGATCACTCTTAAACGCTCAAAATTTGAGGAACTAGTGGAGGGCCTGATTGAGAGAATGAGAAAACTCTGCAGGAAATGTTTGGAAGCTGCAGGTGTCAATGAGCAGGAGATTGATGAAGTTCTAATGGTTGGTGGGATGACGAGGGTTCCTCGGGTACAGATGATTGTTCAAGAAATTTTTATGAGATCCCCTTCTTGCATGCAGGTGAACCCCGAAGAAGCTGTGGCCATTGGTGCTCTGTTACAGGGAGCTCTCATAATTGAAGATCAGTGGAAACCGTCCCCTCACTTGCTTCCGTTGTCTCTTGGAATTGAGACTTTGGGAGGAGGGTTTGCAAGGATAATGGGCAGACACAGTTTGATCCCAAGCAAAGCAAGTCTAAACATCACGACATCGTGCGACTATCACGATGGTGTTTCCATTAGAATTTTACAAGGTGAGCACATGGTAGGTTCATTGAACAAGCTTCTTGGAGAACTCAAGTTGACTGGCATTCCACGTGCACCGCGAGGTGCGGTTAGTATTATGTTGGAGTTTTGTGTTGATACTACAGGGGTTCTAACTGTCTTAGCCAAGAGCAAAGATGCAGACATGGAGTGGTCTACAGAAATGAAATTGCTAGATGAAAGTGACGATTTTGTTAGGAAGATGGCGAAAAGTGCAATACTCTTTGGGCGACGGGAAATTGGGAATTTTGTGTTGATGCAACACAGATGCGTGCTTGAGTTCAAGATCGAAAGGATTGAAAAGATGTTAAACTTCTTCAGAAAGCAATTTCCACCGAAACTCATGGCTTGTTATGGGAGCAAGTTGGCTGATTTCAGAAAGAAGATGGACCTTGAAAATTTGCTCTTGCTAAAAGCAACGCTTGGTGAAGCTGCAGTGTTAGAGGAAGCATTAGTTACGTTTCACCCTAGCGAACTGTTGCTGGACAGTGATGATGAAGGTCATGAAAGCTGTTAGTTGGTGGGCGACCTGTGTAGGGTTCTTTTTGGCAATTTATGAACTTTTGTGGATCCCCTTTTTAGTATTTCGTCGTATCGACTGTTGTCTGTTGGTAACTTAATTTACTCCTGGAAAGTTTTGTTCAATTTATACATGTGTATCAACATTAATTATTTCGTGGGGCCTCCCATCCCATGGGTGCACAGGGCCAGGTTTGGTTTTTAAAAACCTGAGGATTGAACTGTTACGGTTTCAAAAAATCAAGGACTGTGTCCGGGTCAAAAGTTCCACAGACCGAACCGAATCAACAATCTGCGACTCACAATTTGATAAGTGCCGAAATGTTTATATTTGGGCCGCCTAATTTATATTTGTTATGTCCTTTATTATTATTATTTAATGTCTTTTATTGTGTTTTTGTGATTTTAGGTTCCATGGGCACGATACCACATTTGGCCTTTAATTAGGAGAGTTGCGTGCCGCGTGAGCATGAAGCACTGGATCATTTGTCCAGCCCACCCACTGACCGAACTTGGCCAATATGAAAATAAACTTTGCCTAGTCAGTGGATAATTCATTGATTAATTAATCAATGTCATGGATTGTCAGTGGAATGCAAAAGAGGAAGCATGTGCTGGGGGAATGAATTGCAAATATTGCGGAGTCCGAATGATATCTTGTTTCGCCCCACGAAACAAATGCCAAGCACATAAATTACAAGAGTTATACCGTTTTGTTCCCGGAATTAAAATAAGAAATTCGACTGTTCCGGCGCTCGAATCGGACACCGTTTTGAACATCAGTCGTGAGCGTCGCGGACCAAGTCAGTGGAGGAACAATTCACGTTGGTATGAAGTCCCAGTGAGGATTTGGATTTGATTTATATTTTATACAAAAGGGAATCTCAGTGGAATATCAATTGATTAATTAAATCAATCAAATGCCTCCATCTATGCGCCTGGTAGCATTTTTTCCTTGCCTATAAGAAGAGCAGCTTTGCTGCATTCAAAGGAACCTAACAATCCGAAACCAGAGAGAAGAAAATACTCCCTTCCCATTCTCAGCAAAAACCCAGAAACTCCTCTGCCATTTTGCATGGCTCTGATCAGTAGCTCCATGGCCGGCTAAATCCTTTCTTAGGGTGTCGGTAAGCCCTAGCTTTGTAACTATGGTTTATTTTCTTTTGTAATTTTATTTTGTGGCTAGATCAATAAAATGTGGTGATTGTATAATCCAGACTTTGTTTCAAATAAATTTCATTGTAAAATTCAGTGTATGTTGTATTTATTTTCTGTGATTATAAATACAACGGTTATGCAATTGTTTTCAAGCTACCAAATATTAAGTGAGTTAAAATTATGCCTTGCTTGAGATGAGACGGGCTGTGCCTATGATCTTAGTTTAGCGTAGACAGGCCGTGCCCATCTAAGATGGTGTATTTTTAGTTCACTTATATTTGAATTTCTGGACGATAGTACTTCGGCTTGTAGCCAGGAGTACATCACTACCACATTAATTGGTGTAGTCACGAGATTGTTACAAAGTTTGTAGACCATTGAATGCAAAGTTAGTGGTGAAACCGGTACCCTAAGCTTCCTCTCATTCACTAAAGAAACAGAAAATCTAAATCTCTTTTTATTTAATTAGCTCTAAATTAAAATCACAAAATCCTCACCTTTAAGTCACTGTGGAAATTGGTTTTAAAATTGAAAGTAACACTTAGTCCCTGTGGTTCGACACCCGTACTCCCGCTTTACTACTAAATCCATTTTACTCATTTTACGGGTTATAATAATTTTGATTTTGACACGATCAAATTTTTGGCGCCGTTGCCGGGGACTTTTGATAGTTCCTTTGAATTTTGAAATTGATTCTATTTCCTTTAAAAAAAAACAAAATAACATTAAAAAGAAGAAGTGAAATAGTCAGTAGATCTCCTCATCCCAACCGTGTAACATAATTTTGTAGAGGACTTTTGGACTGAGAACTTTGGACTTTGGACAATTGGACTACTAACTTTCTGACTATAGGGGTCGGTTTTACCGCCTCTCTTTTTTATTTTATTTTCTGACTGCTAATTTCTAACTCTTGGAGGTTAACTCCTCCTTGCTAATCTAACTCCTGACTTTGGAGGTTAATCCCTCCTTTTACTTACTGTCAATACTTGTATTGTATATATTTTTCTTTTATGTGGAGATTAATCTCTCTCACCTTTTTATTTTTATAGAGGTCGGTACTTCAAATACCCCTCTTATTTCTTTTACGGCAGGTTCAACCGCCTATAATCTGTTTGTTTTCTAACGTTTGTTATTGCAGCGCTCGCAGGTGCTTTAGAAAAAAAGCTCTAAAAAGAGGCTCGGGATTTCATCACCCGTTCCTTCGCAAAAAAAAAAAAAATTAGGATAGTCTTTAGAGTTTGTGTGTGTTTTATGTTTTATGCACGGGCGTCGGTCTGTTACTCCTGAGTTAGTTCCCATTGACTCTGAGTTAGAGAGAACTGCTAGGAAGATTCGAGCTAAAAATCGCATTAGAGATCTTATAGAGTCACCTGAACCAATGGCCTTAGAAGATGCTAATGACCCACCACTCACCAGACAATTGAGGGAGTACTTTATTCCCTCAGTTTACACATCACCGTCTTGCATCCGTTTGCCCGATGTCGAGGCAACCCAATATGAGATTAAGTCCAGCATTATTCAGATGCTCCCATCATTCTATGGACTTAATAACGAGGACCCATACAAGCACTTGGATGAATTCCTAGAAATCTGCTCTACGGGTTATAATAATTTTGATTTTGACACGATCACAATTGCATGCTAATAAAACAGTCACGGCTGGACTTGCACAATATATTCCTAGTTCAATATTGGTGAAGGTGGGTAGCACACCCATGTAGATAGGGGGTTAAGAGTTTGAATCTCCCAATTTGCGTGTAGGAGCTTTTCTTTGCTTTGTATTTACCCTATAATGAGTTTATTTCTTGTATTGGTTAGGTTGTTGGGGTTGGTTGTCTCGTGGACTTTCACAATTGATGTGGTGTGGTGTCCCGAGTTTTTTGTGCTTTATAGTGATGTAATTGACCACTTCTATTGACCGACAAAAAAAAAAAAAAATCACGGCATTAGCACAAAGGGGTTAAATCCAAGCCAAAAATAAGGGAGTGTTAGTCAAAAATCCCTCATAGTTCTAATTTTTTAGCCCAAGTACACACTTTTCTTAGGATAGAGACTAAGGATCCGGCTTGGTTTGGGTAAATTGAAAAAACTGATTTTTTGGTTTTTTTGGTTTTGTTCTTATTCAAAAAAAATTTGCATTTGTTAATTTTCGGTCGATTTTTTGTGGTTTCTTGGATTGTCTCGACGAAAGGAATCTAAAAAAGTATAATTTAAGTTTGGCTAATTATTTTATACTTTTTAGATTCCTTTCGTCGAGACAAGCCAAGAAACCACAAAAAATACACCGAAAACTAACAAATGCAAAAATTTCTTGAATAAGAACAAAACCAAAAAAATCAAAAAACCAATTTTTCAATTTACCCAAACTAGGCCGTCGACCTGAACTCAAATTGTGAGGGTTTTTTTTTTTTTGGACATAAGCACCTTTAGTCTTTATTACCACACCATTGCCCAGGGGCGCCGGCACACTTGAAGGAGGGGGGTCAGCCGACCCCGCGGAAAAAAAAAATTTACTATTACTATACTAAAAAAATTTTAAATTCCATATTTGAACCCCCCATTTTTGGGGTTGAACCCACTAGATTATTTCCCAACAAACCCCACCCCCCTTCCGAAAAGTTACGGCTTACAAAGTTACACAATTTCCCAACAAACCCCACCCCCACCTTCCAAAAAGTTTCAGCTTACAAAGGAAGCCAAAGAAAAAAAACGAGAAAAGGGAAAAAAAGAAAACGAGAAAGGCAGAGAAATCAAAGTGCAGTCCCCAGTTCCCAGACGGATCGAGTAGCTTGTATGGTTGAATTCCTTTTATGGATCGAGTAGCTTGTATGGTAAATCAAAGTGCAGCACTGCAGCTCTCTTAATTTTTCAAGGATACACATACATGGTAATGGTATACCATTTTCAGTTTTACTTCGGGCAGTGGGAACAAATTTTTTTTTTATTATTTATTTATTTCCCGTTTCCGTTGTTTGAATAGCACAAACTTGTTAAAGATAACAGATACCATTTTCCGTTGTTTGACAGTGTTGACCTAGAAATCATTATGCAACGATTTCAGAATATGAGACCGCGTCGTGGGCAATTGTAAAAGCTCGTATAGCTTCTTTTTTTTTGGTGAAAAATGAAAACAATGAGTATTAATATATACCTTTTGATGATATATATCTTTTTGTTTATTAGGTTGACCTTTAAACGTGACTTTTGTTGGAGCAAGATTTTTAATTGCTATTACTGTGATTTTTTTAAAAAAATTTATGATTGGTAAAGTATTTGATGTTTATGAATGACCTCCCCTTTCGAATTCCTGGAGTCGCCACTGCCATTGCCCACTTTTGGCCCAACCATCATCAGCTACTAGACTTCATCGTTGCCATCATCAAACTTCGATACCTCCTTTCCGACATTGACGACCTCAAATCCCTCCTCTCCAACATCGATTCTCTCCAAACCTTCCTGTCCTCGCCAACTCTCAATTCCAGTCCGTTCGGCCCTCTATTACCAAACCTTCCTAAAAAGAGGAGTTATGAAAATCAAAGTATCAAATTACCTATACCTGTTCTTGATTCCAGAGTGCTCTAATAATGACTTTGAGACCTTTGGATGTCGTTTTGGATTAAAATTTCAAAAAGTTAGTGACGCTTCACTAGATGTAAATTAGTGAGCATGCACTAGGTTCATAAAATGACCATTTATCACTGTAAACTAAACTAGTGAACATTCACTAAATGTAAATTCGCGAGCATGCACTAGGTTTATAAAACGACCCTTTGTTCATTGTAAACTAGTGAGTATTCACTAGATTTTGGAATAGTCACATTTCAAAAAGTTAGTGACACTTCACTAGATGTAAATTGCGAGCATGCAGGAGGTTTATAAAAGGACATGCTCTTTGTTCATTGTAAACTAGTGAACATTCACTAGATTTTGGAATAGTCACATTTTAAAAAGTTAGTGACAAACTAACTTTGTAAAATAAACCATTTAGCCATATGGCCCGTCCTCGTCCCCACCCCCGTTCCAGCACCCATGGCCATCATCTGAAGAACTCGACTTGGCCACCACCATGCTTAAAACAATGTCAATGGATATAGGGCTGGCTGAGTTTTTTGTTTGATTTTAACAAATGAGTTGTTAAAATCTTTTTCGACCTATTAGTTTATGTAAGCACATGGCACACTTGGCAAAATTGGAAAGAAGTACTAAAATGACAAAATTAAAACATGGCGCAATTATTTATTCATCAGTATTACAATATTTTTCGTCTTGAATGAACCTCCGTTTAGTCAAAATGTATGTACTTCCAAGTTCCAATCTCGTCACGAACTGAAAAAAGTAGTAATTTTTTAAGACCAAAATCTAACAAAATTTTTAAAAACAAAAAGTTAGTAATTGTTTTGTGCATGAAGATTTTATTTATAGTAATGAATGAAAGAATCGATAGCCACTGTTTAACACTAACAAAGTAACCATCGAGATACATACAATAATAATATACGTAAAGAAAAACGCAGTCTCATTTCTCATTCAGCGATACAAGTTGAGTGAGCCACGTCCCTCGAGTAATCTGGTAACGATCAAAGGAGCAGCCGCAGACAGCTAACGATTTAAAACAGTATAGCGCTAGGGCTTTTCTCTTTTTTGGGGGGAAATAAGAGGGGGAGGGGAAATATTTGGGAAATAAACTTAAGCGCCTTTTTTTTTTTTCATCTCCCGGGCAAAATGAAGGCTTTATACTAAGTAGCAAATCTAGTGCATATGTCACGCTATATGCCTACGCACCCAACTGTAAAATTGCCGTAAAATTGTATTACTCGAGGGTCATCAAAGTATTTTTCTTCGAATTGGAACCGTCTACATTTTACGTGGGAGTGATTACATCCTCCATGCAAAAAATGAAGTAAATTAATTAGTGACAAACTAGGTTTATAAAAGGACGTGCTCTTTGTTCATTGTAAACTAGTGAACATTTACTAGATTTTGGAATAGTCACATTTCAAAAAGTTAGTGACAAACTAACTTTGTAAAATAAACCGTTTAGCCATGCGGCCCGTCCTCGTCCCCACCCCCGTTTGACGATCTAGCACCCATGGCCATCATCTGAAGAACTCGACTTGGCCACCACCATGCTTAGAACAATGTCGATGGATATAGGGTTGGCTGAGTTTTTTGTTTGATTTTAACAAATGAGTTGCTAAAATATTTTTCGACCTATTAGTTTATGTAAGCACATGGCGCACTTGGCAAAATTGGAAAGAAGTTCTAAAATGACAAAATTAAAACATGGCGCAATTATTTATTCATCAGTATTACAATATTTTTCGTCTTGAATGAACCCCCGTTTAGTCAAAATGTATGTACTTCCACTTAGGGCTATCAAAAAAATCCGCGAACTGCGAATCCGAACTGGACCGAACCGTAGGTTTTGGATTGGGTTCATGGATTAATGGTCCGGACATGGATTGAAAAATTAGAAAACCGTGCTTCGCGGTTCGGTCCATAGATTTTCATAAAAAAACCGTGGATAAACCGAACTGGACCGTGAGAATTTAATCAATAAAATTTATATATATAGGGCTATCAAAAAAATCCGCGAACTGCGAATCCGAACTGGACCGAACCGTAGGTTTTGGATTGGGTTCATGGATTAATGGTCCGGACATGGACTGAAAAATTAGAAAACCGTGCTTCGCGGTTCGGTCCATAGATTTTCATAAAAAAATCGTGGATAAACCGAACTGGACCGTGAGAATTTAATCAATAAAATTTATATATATATATATATATATATATAATACCTAATTGAAGGCACTAGGCAGGCCATTGTCTTCTTTCTTTTCTTTCTTTTTCGTTTTTTGTAGTTAGGGGATATTGGGAAAAAAAGTCTCTCTCTCTCTCTCTCTCTTAACAGTGCCGCTGTCTCTCTAGGTTTTTTTTTAATATTTTTTTGCTGCTATTTTTCTGAAAAATTCTGAAGATCTTAGGAGAGAAATCAAGTGAAATGACGATTGTACTCTTAGATGGGGTGGAATCTGTTAAAGTTTCCATCCATGTCCGTTAGCCTAGGACCACATAAAATGCAATGCAATAGTTTGAGTAAGTGAGCAAAATTTATAATTTGAGGACTAAGTAAACAACATGTGTATAGTTTGAGGGATGTTTTGGAAAAAAAAAAAAAAAAAACTCTAACTGGGGTTGAGCGTGTGTTTTTTTTTTCTTGGTCTGCAACCGGTTAGCTTACTGACAGGCAGGGAACCGGGGGAGGTGCTGTGCACTCCCGTGCCGTGCACCGTGTTGTGCGCTCCTCAGCCGTTCGATCGTGTTTTGGACAGCTCAAATGTGTTTTGATTTTTACCGGCCAAAATAAATCAAAAGTAAATTATAATTGCCGAACACATCCAAGCCGTCCAAAACATAATCGGACGGTTGAGAAGCGCACAACACGGTGCATGGCAAGGGAGTGCACAACACCTCCCCGAGTCCGACAGGTAGGGAGTATTTAGGATTTTAATAATCAACGGTGGTGATGAATATGGACGGCTTTGATCAGGGGAGATACCGTGTCCCCCAGACAAGGTGGGTACACGGTAGCACCAGAAAAAGAGAGAAAAGTGCCGAAGAAGAAGAAGAAGAAGAAGAGGAAGAGGAAGATGTGGCGGTGGTGGAGAAAAGTGCCGAAGTCGGCAATGGAAAGGCTGAGGAGGTGGAACGCGGAGGAGTACGAGAGACGACATAACCTCGCGCGGATCAAGTGTGAGAGAGGATTGGAGAAAGTGGACTGGAACATGATGAAGAAGCACTTCCGCACTCCGGAGGCTCTCAAAGCTTACGAAAGATTCTGCGAGGAAGCTCGCTCTAACACCCTCCAACGACTTCCTGGTCTCGTCTACGAGAGGGTAAGCAAATCGCAAACCAAATATATGATCCCAACTTCTTCAGTTCAACATTCCCTTTTTTGTTGTTTGTGTTTTTAACTTGTAGATGTAGGAAAAAATAGGGCTTTCCATTTATTTATTGTTTATATATCAATCAGACAGGCAGTCTGGGTTCTGGACCTTGGTTTATTTAGCTTTCTGAAACAACGAATAGAGGGAGAGCTTAGAAACCCTATTTCATGATTGTTTACTGCTTGGAGTTGGACAGCTGAGAGAATACGAGAGGGGAGAGTAGGAGATACGCGTGCGCACAGACAAACACACAGAACTAAGACCCTTATTAAGTAAAAAAAAAAAAAAAAAAAGAAACAAATTGGGGGATTTTGGTCCCATCAAAGTTTTCAATCTGAGGCATATGGAACTTTGCAAACAATTACTTCTCCCAGAGCAAGGGTTGGTTGGCCTTTCCTAGATAAGCATCCAAAGGGGAATCTTTTGTTTTGCTTCTCCACAGTCCACACTATGCAAATGAGCCTTCAGTTAGCTGTGTTGCTTGTTATTTGGCAAGAGCTCTATTTCCGGCGATATTCTTTCCAACGTTCATTTCTTAAGGGGCATTTCCGGTAGTGATAAACTTAGGATGTGTGTGTTATTAATGACAAAACTTAGGATGGGTTTCCACTAATGAATAAGTTGTAGTGAATGAAGTGGTTTCCAATGTGAACCTCGAAAAATATGCAATATGGTTCTTGTTTGATAGTTCTCGATTAGTTTCATAATACAAAGTCGTCAAAATCATGAAAAACATTATAGATTGAAAGATGTATGACGTGGCAAATTGGTAAATTGCATGGCTAGTCAATGGTAGGGAAAATGGGGTATTTAAATTTTTTTGTTACCGGAAACTCAAAGGTAAAAGTGCACAAGTTTTTAACCCTTTTTGCTGAGGGAAACCCCCCCTAGCATGCCTACACATCCTGGCACTATAGGACCTGTTCCGGTATGTCAGCATCTGGCCAAGCACGATGTCTTTGTTCAACTTCACACAACCATTGAGCTTCTGCTTCTCTTTTAGCTCTGGGTACCGCAGCGGATTCGGTGTGAAACAATTTGCTCTGACCGTTACTTTGTCAGATCTAGATTACCTTCCACTGGTCAAGCTGCCAAACACTACACTACAATAGTTGTCTTTGACATCTAAAGTCCTCAATTTTCAGCGTGTCTCGAGACCTACTTCCCCTCAGGTATGCCACATGCTCCCTAAACCCTTCCTTGTCAGTCTAGGGGGAAATGTGAACAGAAGTTGATGTGATCACTCTCATGGTGTGATGGTAGTAACTGGCAAACTCTGATCGAGGATATCATTGTAACATATGAATCACGAATTGTCCACTCATTAGGAACCCATAGACGTGTCGATGTATGTACCGTGTCAGTAATCAAGACAAAAATAAAAAAAAAGTATTAGTTTTGGACCCTACTCAGTTCGCTACATGTCTGTCACTTCTTGGCTATGTCTATCCTCTATCGTGAGAACAACCCTTCTTGGGCGCTTGTTTACATGTAATTATCGACGTTTTACATGTGATTATCGACGTCTAAGTAGACATAAGTATCTTATACCTAAAAGAATGTATAGAGCATAATCCTGCTGAAGATTCCTATAGAATTTAGTTAAATGAGGTGTATATGTGGTCGAAGCTGTATTAGGAGGATGAGGGAAATGTTGTAACCTTTCATGGCTGCTAAAGTTTGTCTGATTATTAACTACTATCGTCCATTAGTCTACAAATTCATGTTAGGGAACTAGATATTAGATTTCCTTGGCATAAGATTAATTGTCCTTTATTTTTTGTAAATTACTCACTGAATATGTTGTGATTCACTACTTCAAGTTTTTGTAAAAGCTTTACTTAGATTTAGAATCTCCAATGTAATGTTCTAAGTTCTCGCAAAAATGTGAAGTTCCACCAAATATTGATAGTGAGTGGGGTGAGAAATGGAATTTAGATTTGTGTACATGGAAATTGCCTAGCTGTAATATGCACCAAATTCTATGCATCTGCCTGCAAAATAGTAAGCATTGTATATAGTATATAAACTTAAACCTATAGACAGCTCGCACTGGATTTAAATGTCGTTTTTTGAAATTCGTGTTATTCTAAAATTATCTATATCTTTGAAATTGTACATTTTTCATGATCTTAAAAACTTTATATAATAGAACTAATTGAGATTTATAAAAAAAAAAGATCCATATTGCATATGTTTTGGGACTTGTATTGAAAGATATAGACAATTTAAAAATGAAACGAATCTCAAAAAGCGACACTTAATACCGGAGGGAGAGAGTAGTAATATACATGCACACTTTCATAGCGATTGCGATGATAGCAGTGTCTGTAATTGTGGATAAATAGCGGGGAATTGCAGAATTGTATGGACTGCCTTTGTCTTCACTACGTTTTATTATGGAGGAGCGGAGTTTTGGTGGAGGGCTTCCTTGGTGGAGTGAGGGCAGAGAGGAAATCTGAAGAGGGAGGGAAGGAAACAGAGATAGGGGTGACATTCTCCCCAGGAGAGAGAGAAGAAGAAGAATGTATATGGGAAAAACGAAAAAGAACAATGTGATGTGTACCATATTACTTTCCTTCCATTTTCCCCCTACTTCGAGATAAAAGAGTGGGGGGAAATTGTCCACATGCAGTAATTTTTCCCCAAAAACCATAAGGTTAAAACAGTTTTTTTTGTAAAAAAAACCCATGGGAGAACTGCCCTCAGTTTTCGCTACTTGCGTTTGCCCTCCTCTATTGGTTCTTTGGAGTCTTGGGCGTTAGACCTTAGGGGTTGTATGCTGTTGCTCTAGGTTGCATGCTATAGACAAAAAGTTCAAGTTTACTCGTCAAGTGTAAGTTTGGGCCGTCAAGTGTTGAATCTTGGGTCTTGTACTTTGACAGGTCTTCATTCGTGAACACTTAAGACCTTCTATCAATAGGTACTCAAAAAATGTGTTGATCAAGCGCACTACCATAGCCTCCCACAATACTTTCAATGCAAGATCTGCATCTTTAATGGCTGTATAACTACTGAATACGATTCTCATTGTCAAGACTCAATCCTATTCCTTTTACACCGCTGTCAGATTTTACTTTAATGCTTATGTACTTGTAACCACCTTTGCATGTTCCATGCCCTTGATTGAATACATGTTGTTAGAGCATTGCTGAAATTATAATTATTAGGCTAATTTGTATGGTAGCATGTCTAGGAAACAAGAATCTATTACAATGTACATGATTGGATTATAAGTACTGATCTGTACATTAACAGAAGATTTTGGCACAGCATTTCCTGATATATTTTCATAGCAACATTTAAAGGTATATCTACAAAAACACCATTTACATGGACATCCAATCGACCTTCCCTAGTTTTACATGTTACAAATGAACCCAAACATCACCTATTTTTCAAGCTGCTTGGAGCACACTGACAATCGTCACTCTATAAATCCACCCTTCACTTTAACTTACCCTCGTAGTTCAAAATATAGGGTGTTACATTACATATAGGCCGATGGTCGTTCCGTGTGCATATTCTGATGTTCCGTTTTGGATATGCATATGTTCCGTTTCTGATATGCATGAATAGATTGGCAAGACAAAAATACAGTTATACTGTCCGATCGGATACTGCATCATTTCCTTAGTTATACAAAAATATGTTCCGTTTCTTGCGAAATTAATCCAGGTTGCATTTAATGTCATTTTTCTTCCTTTTCTTCACTGTTGGTTCTCTTCACTTGTGTGAAATACTTAGATTTACTCATTTAGAGCTTGAAACTTCAACATTCAAAGGTTGATCTTTTGTCCTACATATAAAATGGTTAGTGTTGAGCCAAACCACATCATCTCCTAGTTTGAAGCAAATTCTGAAATATTTCTAGTCTCGTACACGCAGAGACGAGTAATTGAGTGGAATTCATGACATTGAACAATTATGTTTTATCATATGAGGTTAACGATTTTATGTTTTTTTGGGCCATCCATTCTATGGCCACTTTGTTAGAGCATGTATTAGCCACTAATATTGTTGTCTTATTTGTTTTGTACCATTGTGCCAACAGATATTGGCTTTTGTTTGCTTTTGTACTAATTATTTGTTCTAGTAGCGTTTACAATTGCGTCCATAACCACTTACCAAGAAACTAAGAAGAGGCCAATAGCAAGGCCCCATTTATCTTGGAAAGTGAGTGAGACACAGAAACCCTATACCTCCCTATACCTTTTTTTTATGGGTAAAAAAAGGAAAGAGTTCATTGCCGGGGCCTGCGTCCTTAGCATATCAATTGACCTTCCCAAAACTTCAATAACCACATTAAATGAAAACGGGAATAACGGGTTTCCTTGCCGTAAAACTCTAGAGGCCTTAAAATTGTCCTTACACCAGTGATTGAAAACGAATAAGCAGAAACTTGCATGGAGGTGGCGAGCTAGGTTTTATCGTAGGACATGGATATATTGCTGTCCATATATTGGAAGAGGTGGGAGGTTTGATGAGGGAGAATTTTTCCTGTTGTTTGCTACCTGTTTCTTCTTGCTTCTTTTTTGCTTCCTCTTTCTTCTGTTTCCTTTGGCAACCAAAAAGATACAGATACAGATACAGGGAAATTGGTAATGTTACCTTGGAAGGTTACACGGGTTAGGCAGCAGGGAGTCACAACGGTATTCCCTCGGGCACTTGGCTTCCCTTGAATGTTACACAGGATTGTGGCGAAGAGTCATAACGGTTCTCTTATCCACTTTAATTGGGCAGTGAGTCGTATGTGGAGGGCATATTTGGATTTTGGCAAAAGTAGAAACACTTTGATTTTCCTTCACTCTTTTGAAATAGAAGATGAAATGTCATTTTACTGCCCTAGAGCTAGGGTTGTATGATATATAGGCTCTGAACTCTGAAGCAATTTGTATTTTGTGTGGTCGGTCGAAGGGCCAGGCCTTCACAAAACTCCTGTCCACGCTTCTGTCATTGATGTCTCTCCATTGGAAGCCACTTCCATGCGACGTATGGCTTTTCCTATATATATATATATATATATATATATTTTGTTTGTGTTTCCATTTATGCGTTTGAATGTTGATGTCATTGCAGTGCCCTGATCCTTACTTCCAGTATTATTATGGAAAATTTGCGTACCTTCCTTTCCATGAGAGAATGCGTTTGAAATGGAAAGATGGGAAGAATCTGCTTCAGGAAAGGTTGCATCAAGTCAAGATGGTAGCGTTGGGGCTTGCAGTGGTGGGTTCAGCTTTCGTGGTGGGTTCAGCTTCAGCTACTTGGATGTTGGTCGGAACTGAAAAGGAAAAGAAAAACTGAGCATTGAGTACTTTTTGTTGGGCTATAATAATTTCGGGCTAATGTAGCTTAGTGCAACTTGTTGGGTTCCTTTGTGTGGCAAATATCTATCTTTTGGACACAAACTGCACCTATGTAGTTACGGATTACCTTGTGTTATTAGGATTTCCTTAATGACACTCGTCGCAAAACCATTGTAATACTTCAAAGATATTAGATAGTGATAACATGATTTTAGAGATGCTAACGAAAGTAACCAAACTTCATATAAAAATGTTAAAAATGTTTGACAAGGCGGCATAAAAATTCGCCTTTTAAAATGAGTTGCACACTGAAATAATCCAATTTCAATATCTTAATAGAACAATTTCATACATCAAATTCACCTAGGATTCATCACACTAAAGCATTGTAGCATCTCTATTTTGGCTGGGGTAATCCACTTCTTGTGGGGCGTTTATCCCCATGTTAAAGAACAAATGCGAACGCATAGTACACTACAAAATACCATCTCCCTAAATGCTTTATTGATGCTCTATGAGTTAGAAGCAGTCCGAGAAAGTTAGAACTTGTATGATTGTATGTACTCTAAAAAAACAAAAATGATAGATGTACAACAATTAGTCTCTAATATGGCTCTAACACACTAACTTGTTGAAATTAGGAAGAAAGCGGGTTGTGTGGAGTGAATTGTGGGTTGCGAATAGCGGCCGGTGCTGATATATATCCCTAACTCCCTTAATTACATCTTTGACTGAAAAGTTCAATAAGACAACTAATAGCTCAAAGCCAGTTTCCTTTCTCTCACTTAAATCCATGGTAATTCCAAAAGTTGCAAGACACTAATTAGAACGAAAATAACACTACTCAAGCGCACATGTGGGTGCCAAAGCACTCGTTCCATAGTACTACAAACTAGTTAACACATAAATTTATTCACTTATGTACAACATGCCCCCACAATAATAATTTATTAGAGTTAGCCACATAAATTCATATCTAAAAAAAATTTCAATACGGGTCTCTACATCATACATAGAAGGCGTGTTTGATTGGGGGGGAGTAGTGTAGTGGTGAGATTGGACTACTAATCCCATCACCTCTCCCAATCCCATGTTTGTCTTGTTTTTAGTCCCGGGACTATTAGTCCCTACCGGAGTAGATGTTAACTTTACCAAGTGCCCCCTAGATGGTTAGGATAACACATTAGGACTATTTTATGTAATTAAAAAATTAATTCTGTTATACTTCTAGTAGAAATATCTTCAATGCAACCGTAGAAATATTTTTCCCCGGAGGCAACGGTAACTGGAATAGTCAAAAGATTTCTGTTAGGAATCCATGCATTAGGGTAAATATCTTCAATGCACCTCAAATGATTGAGCACTTCAATTGGTTTGTTTACTTCTTGTGGCAATATATCTTTTCGAACTTTCAACTCAATCCATAGATCCCTTCCATCAATATCAGAAACCCCCGCATGTTTTAAGCATTCCTCAAGGTTGGCAGAACACTTCATCAAACATTCATCATTGGACTTTTTAAAGTCAAACAAAAAGCCAAAGTTTTTCTCATATAGTTTGAATTGTTTGAACCTATTCTTGAGTGAAGAGCGAGTTTGGTCGCTAGTAAAAAACTCATCCATAGCTCCTCTTCTTGAGATTCAATTAATTGTTCGACTCTTCGCTTCTTTTTTCTTTTTTGGCATCCAGAAGGGTAACTTCGGCGAGGTGGCATCAAGATGATGAACTAAGGCTAAAAAGTAAGAGACGTTTACGGTTTACTATATACACCATAGATTCCGAGAATACCCACAAGCTTTAAACAACTATATGATGGAGAACTATTATATATGATATACAATACATATATTCCTTCCCTAGATTCCTAGAATAGCAGGTTTAACTTTATAATGGAAAGAGGGATTTATGAAAGGATTATAAAACAATAGGACACACAAAAACAAGTATTGAGGTATTTAAATCTCATGAAATCCTTTTGCCCAAAAGGGTAAAGATCTTACCTTCAAATTGTAGAATCTACTCAGTGCAAAAAGCAGAGACCCCAAATACCCAATTTGTAATTTTTTTCTCATTCCTTTGAAAAATTTTGCAGTTAAAGTTAAATTGGGTTGGGCAGTTGAGCTTCCAAAAATCAAAATGGACCTTTTTTTGCCTAACATACCAATACTGTTAACATATAGGGCCTAGGGGCCCTAAAATTGAGCTTTTTTTTTTCTCTTTTTTTTTTTTTGTTTTTTTTGTTTTTGTTTTTTTTATACCCATAAGCAGACATGGGCCTATTGGCCTTAGCCCAGGACTGGCTCACCGATGACCTGCCCCTGTGTGCCCACTAAGGTTTTGGAGCTAGGTGGGCGGCTGCGCAAGCGGCAAATGGCTTCAATTGTGGCTCCATCGGTGTTGTGGGCTTCTTTATTTGTTGGTTGTTATGGTGGCGGCAGTGGTGGTTGGGGTGGTGAGGCTGTGGTGGTGGTCGGTTTGGTCGGAGATGGTGAGTTGAAAGTGGTGGTGGTGACAAATTTGAGGTTTTTCATGTTTGATAGTATGATGGAAGGGATGTTGGCGTTGACGGCTACTGATGGCTAAGACTATTAAGTCGATGAGGTTATGGAGGTGGTTGAGGAAAACTCCAGTGAGTTTTTTAAGGTCGTGGATGGCGGCGAAGGAGTGGAGAAGATAGAAGAGGTGGCAGTAGGGGGTGGAGTGGCGGCAGAGGATATTGGTGAGGTTGGGATGAAGAGAGCAAAGGTCTTTGGAGGTGGGGATGCTAAGGGATTGTAGGGCTCTGAGTTGTTTAGGGTTGAGGAGGGAGAAAAAACCATATGGACGAATGTTGATGAAAATGCCCTTGCCATTAACAGTTAATTTGGATGGAGTTAGCTCTAGGGACTATATAAACACGCATTATAAACGTTAGGGATGCAATAGACACTATTTGTGTATTGGGGACCAAATTGACACTTTCGGTAATATTTTGGGGACCATCCGTACAAATAACTAATAAGTCGAGGACTATGATTGGAAAGGACTTGTCCAACATTTAATCCCTTACATAAACAACCATGGGATAGGGAGGATTAATCACCAAATAGTCCATGGACTATTTAGTCTCTGAACTAATAATCCCAGAGCTATAATACTTCCTAATTGAATCTGTAATGACCCGTATTTTCATATTATTTTTCGGAAATAAAGTTGGCGAAATGTGAGGAATTGATTAAAATGTTTAAATGATGGATTGTTAAGTGTGGTGAACTAGTTTGGGCCTTAGTGCATTACACAAGTCAATATAGGGACCGGGGGTGTAATTTTTTTTTAAAATGTGTATTAGTGGTGTAGGTGAGGAGAGAGAAAATCACATCCTCTCCCCACCCAAGGAGACCAGCCCCTCTCTCTCTCTCTCTCTTACCCTCCATTGTTTTCACTTTTCTTCCACAAATTCTTCCAAAAACTCCACAAATCCACCCAACCCTTGCACAAATCCTTCAACCTTTGATCATTGGAGCTTGGTATCTTCTTGTCTTGGCCATGGAGGAGCTTTGTTTGGTGATTTCTAGAGTTTGGAAGCTCGGGTTTTATTCTCACTTGGATTACAAGCTTTCTTTCACTTGAGGTAGGGAAATTTCTACACTTTCGAAGTGTATTGAGGTGTAGTGTGTGTATTTTTCTCTCATGTAGTCAATTTCTCTTGATTTCTTGAAAGCCCTCTTTGAAACCCATTTCTCTAGTCATTTCATTAATTGGTTGTTGAACCATGTCTATGGTTGATTTCTAGACTAAATTATTGTTCTTATTATCCTATTGTTGCTTGTTGGTGAATCTAGAGTTTTGGTTTGGGTTCTTTGATGAATCTTGGATTAAATGTTGTTTGGTTCATGGCCTTGTTGAAGTTCCACCATTTGCCATGTTTCTCGGTCCATTGATACCACCAAAATTTGCCTTGAAACCATAAAGATGAATTTTGGATGAGAAAATCAAGTTTGGGAGGTCATTGTTCAATTTTTGGCCAATTTGATGGTCTCTTATCGATAGGACTTGATATCCTATCGATAGGAGTTTTTCGTTTCAAAATTGGTCAATCTGATGACCCTCTTATCGATAGAATTTTTTTCTCCTGTCGATAGGAGCCTCTGATGTCCTATCGATTGGACTTTACCTCCTATCAATAGGAGCCTCTGTTGTTTCAAAGTGGCCAATCTGATTTGAGTCCTATCGATAGGACTTGACCTCCTATCAGTAGGACCCTTTCAATTCATGAAAAAGTGCTTGGGCCATGTTTCACTTATCTTGTCTTCTTTATTCGAAGTTATTGGTTGTATATCGTTGTCCGGAAGAGTCTTGATGACTTTCTTGACACTCGGGTCGAAATTACTTTTATGGACACGTTCGGGTGATACGAAACACGAGGTTGGCGTGAAACCAACACATGAAATTGAGATGATGAGACACAAGGACACCGTAACGATACTAGTGAGCATGAAATGAAGATTAGAATGTGAATCATGTGACACGGGGCCTGAAAGGGTACATCCGGAGTGACACGGGGCCCGAAAGGGTATGCCCGAAGTGACACGGGGCCTTTATGGTATGCCCGAAGTGACACGGGGCCTATATGGCATGCCCAGATGATAATCAAATGTTTAAAAAGAATGAGATGTATATGGTAAATGTGTAGGACACATGTGGCGTGTCGGGTGCGAGTTGAATACGAGAGACGATAATAGATGAAATCTAGTAACTTATGTGTTGCTTTCAAGTCTTTTAACCATTTGGAACTCTCTCTTAATTCTTGTTACATGACCTATACTTTCTTGTCTATTACTCATATACATTTCATTGCATTTAGGATTGTTAGACCTTTCTCTACTGGGCTAATGAGCTCAACCTTACAAATTTCAGGTACCCAACACGGAGCATGACTTGGATATGCTTGGAGTGATTGCATGCATGTTTTGAAAGGCTCAAAGGAGGAGTTATAGCATCATCTTTAGACTTATCACTTTTGAAATAAGATGATTTTGTAACTCCATTTGATATTACATTTTGACTTGAGATTGTAATAACTTTACACTTATATTTTTTTAATTTGGGGTTTGGGTACCCATAGACCATCGCGTATTTTGATGTTGACTTTATATTTTTTTAATTTGGGGTTTGGGTACCCATAGACCATCGCGTATTTTGATGTTGACTTTGACTATTAAACTTAGACTTTTAACGTGGCCCATGGACTTGTTGACTGTCCACGTGGAATTTCTTTATGAATTATCCTTTAAATTTTGAGGGCGTGGCATAATCTCTCCAATCAAACAGGGCCATAGTCTAGTAGAAACAACTTGACTACAAAGTAGCTACAACAAGTTCTCCAGAACCTTCTAGCTTAGCAAAAACGCCACCAAAGCTAGTGTTTGGTTAAATGACAATATTAACTCATTACTTACTCTTTTATTTAATTTTAGTCCATAGATTTAGGTAACTATAATTGGTGTCCTTATTTTGTTTAAAAGAATTGTAATTAAACCTTATTAAGACTAATTTTAGTAAAAAGTTGTTTCATGGCTAGGAAATATTTAAGTTGTAACAATTAACATTTTTAAAGAAAAATGGAGTGGGATGGGAAATATTATAGTTTGATTTCTTCTTTTTCCAATGTAATAGTAAGTTTTATTAATATAGGGGTGGGGGGATAGCCCTTACTAGCCCCCCTTTAGCTCCATCTTTGCTTATATTTCTACGGCCGATAGGTAACAATCCTCCTTGCACATTCATCGCTCAACGGGTCCTTTACTCAAACATTCCTCACATAATCACATTTTTATTCAAACACTCATCACACTACCACTCCTTCTACAATGCTGCCAAGGTGAAACCCTCACGTGTACCCATTAGATGCTACCACCATGTGCCCCTACCCTCATCTCTCTCACCATATGCGGCGCATGTCGAGGAGTGAAATTTTCCTCTTGAAAATTGTTAGAGATCCTAATGGCGGCATGTGTGAAAAATAACTCAAAAGTTTTTTTGTGGTTCGGTTTTGGATGAGTTGAATCGATTAGTTTTCTCTAATGGGGGAGTGAGAGTGGGTTAGATGCATTTATGGGAAATTAGATGGTAGTATGGTACACACATGCACAAAAGCATCCATGTTTAATTCACCTATCCCCAATATGGCCACGTGCAGTCAATGCCACTCATTCTATTAGTTTTTAGAGGGAGAGAGACGATAATGGATAGATTGATGAGTTATTATAAAGTATAAGTGTTTCTGTGGCATTTCGTGAAGGTTAGGTGCCTCTGTTTGATTTTGGTGAAAGGTCAGGGGTTATTTTGAAATTTCAACCGGTCACGTGTAGTCCATGTCACCCATTTTGTTACTTTTTTAGACCAAAAATGACGGTTGGGGGAAATTGATGAGTTATTTAATATTACAGGTATTTATGTGATATTTCCTGAAGGTAGGGTGCCTCTGTGTAATTTTGGTCAAAGATCAGAGGTTATTTTCAAATTTTCCCAAAAATTGATACAGAGAATATTGTGCTCCCTCCTCCTTTCTTGTGACGACGCCAAAAACACCAACACCCATCTCTCTCTCTCTCTCTCTCTCTGTGATATTGAGCTGATATTATGGTGTTTTTCATCCCTGATCTGCTGCGATGGTGATTCTGCTGTCCCGATTAGCTTAGGGTTCGTCATAGAAGGTTCCAGTTTTTTCCTCTTTGTTTTCTATTTCTATCGACATTGATAGAGAGAATCCATTTGGCTTCTGCGGTTTAAGATTTTGCTTTTAGGGTTTCAGTTTAATTCAGTGTGTCGGAGAGAACTTTGCTGTGCATTTGGGTATGTGTTATAGTGTAATAAAAGCATCTTTTTGTTTCACTTACATTTAAATCCTTTTACTGTTTCAGTTTAATTCAGTGTGTCGGAGAGAACTTTGTTGTGCATTTGGGTATGGATTATAGTGTAATAAAAGCATCTTTTTGTTTCACTTACATTTAAAGTCGTTAAGAATGTTGTTTTTTTTTTTTTTTGGTTTCAGAAGTGAGCTTTGACAGATGGCCGAGTTAGATCCTGAGTGTCATTCTGGAGCAGTGTCATTTGGTCAACAGTTCCCCCCGGCAGACTGGTTTTCAATTTCTCAACACCTTGACACTGAAGAATCTTTTGAGGATTATGCCAAATTTCGTTCCTCATTAATGCACATCTACACATCTCTGACCATGTCTATTATCAGTGAGAATGAGGTTGGTTTTTTTCCAGTATGATTATTTACTTCTATGCTGCCTTAATTTTACTCCATCTCTTGCCTATGAAACCTCCGGAAACTGGAACAAGTACAAGTATCTGGACAAGGACATTATTAGTTTAGACTTGCTCCATCTCAAATGTCAACTCCTCAACATTCTGGGCATATTTTGCAACTTATGAGGCTCTGAATTGATAGGTTAAGAATGAAGAATTGTATGGAAGGGTGAATAATTGACTTGATAATCGGTTAGAACGTAGTAGTGCACATGGAAGGAATAGGATTTGTGAGAAATTTACGTTTTGGTAGAATAGAGGACTTAGAGTTCTTGTTCGCAGTTGAGACTTGAGACATACATAGATTTGTAGAGTGAAAGGCTAGGCTTCAGTCGTTTGGTTCTAAGGTTATCACACCCTAGAGGGATGCACTCAAAACATCTCTAGAATAGCAAATGACTTTGAAGGTTGTCTTTGCTCCTTCATTTTCTTACTTTTTTTTTTGGGAATGCTGATGGTAATGTAATACTAAACTCTATCTTTGGAAACCAGTGAACTTGGAAGGCTAGTGCCGCTAGTCATGGTAATGAGTTTGACCCGATGATATTAGTGGATGCATAAAATGAAAGTGGGTATTGGACAAGGATGTAGCGGATGTTTTGGCTAGTTGGAGGGTTGCGAGAATTGGGAAGAGGCGCAAAAAAGCGTTGTACCTCGCCCCTTTATGCCTCATGTGGCTAATTTGGTTGGAGCGTACTAGATTATCTTTCCAAGGAGTGCGATGAAGAGTCGCTTTTTGGTTATCCTGTATAGTTGGGTTACGGGTATAGCTACCCCTTCCCTCGATTCTTTTGTGGATTTCATGGATACACTTATATGTTATTGCTTTAGACGTGTTTTGACGGTTTTCATTTTTGGTGTAAAGTACTGAATCCTCTCTTTTCTCATGTGTTTTTATAGAAGATTTCAGTCGAAGTTTATTTTCCCACAAAGGTCTGCGCCCCCTCTTGGCACGTTTCCTAAATGATAAGTAGTTTAGCCGTTAGTGAGCTTGTGGAGCTTTTAACTGTCTCTGTATTATTGGCGATGTGGATCATGAGTTGAGATAGTCTTTGAAATCAAGTCATTGCATGAGGTGATCTGGTGATGTTGGGTAACATGGACCATGTTTTTGTAGGACTAGTGTCTGGGGTGAAGGCTCCTACAAATGGAGTCTTCTTCCATGGGTGGCAGCACGTAGAAAGACTTCTACCTTTAACAATCTCCGAGGAGACAGATTATGTGGATTAGTAATGCATGCTCAAGAAAAGCAGGGAATTGGTGATCCACCTCCTCATCCATTATGAGGTTACCGGGCAGCTATGGTCTTTTTGCCTTGGCTTGGTTGGAGTTGTCTGGATTTTCCCGTCAATGTTACAGCTCTTTTCCACTCTTGGCGTGGTGCTAGAGTGGGGAAGAGAAGGCTTGGGTCTTGGTATAATTGGTGATTATGCGGATTGTTTGTGGGAGAGGAACAACAACACATTTAATGGGAAGGAAGTATTGCACAATTAACTTCGGGGCAAGTTTTTTATCCATTTTGTATAGGTTGACGAATGGACTCCATCTGTCCTTTAACCAAGGATTTTGTAGTCTTTTATGTGATGGTTGTACAGATTCTATAGGATTTGCTTTTTTCTAAGAGATGTAGGTGGATTTTCCCCATCTATGTTTTGAAAATCACGTAATAACCAAAAATCAATACACATGAAAGGAGTTATGCATGACTTAAATCTTTCACGTTTCTGTTCTACATCGACTTGTTGGGATTCTAGAAACTCTCCCTCAAGCTTCCTTCTTAGTCGGGCATTTGGATTTGGCATTGCTTGTTTGGTTTTGGCTCCTTTTCATTGATATTATCTTCTGGTCCTGTTGTGTAGCAAATTGTCTAGTGATTTTATCAATGAGCAACCATTAAAAGCAATATATTTCTCTGTTTTTGGGTTTCTTCCTAGACGAACTCACCCTTGGCTAGTGTAGTAAACTTGTTTTCTATTACAGGTCATTCGGAAGGGCTTTGTATGGTTTTCTTTTGGCCATAAAGTTTTGGTTGCTTCCTTGACTAACTGAGAAAAACAAGTTTTAGGGACATCTAACATTCATTTTCACGCTAGATTTTGTGCACCATAGTTTGATTCATCTCTTCTTCGATCCAGGATTTCCAGCAATCCTTGACTTCTTGAATACAACAGGATTTTCATACCTGGTTAATATTTCACTCTACCTCCTCTTATTAAGACCCTAGAATGCTCCTGCAAATTATGACCTTTGCTTGGTTGCGCTTGATCAGATAAAAAAATGCAGAGGATGCATACTGGTCAGTGAGGGTAAGATGAGGATGCCAATGATCCCAGGAGGTGCAGTGCTGTCAAGTATATGCTGACTACTGTACCCAGCTTCCCATATAATTGATGATCCGCAGACATAATGGCCCTCATTACAGAAACAGGGACAGAATCTGCCCTACCTTTCGTTATCAGTCCCTCACAAGAACCTTTGAACCATGTAATTTGGTACTGGTTTGCTTTGGGATATACTTTAGAGAGCGTTCACAACTAGATCTGAGAAAAAGGTTTGCAATCACGTCGCTTGGCTGTCCATCATGCGATGTGTTGCAAGTGTTATGTCACAAGTCTTTGTTATGGAACTAACGAAGGGTCTTAACATGCAGCAGGAGATGGGAGTCAAGTTCTTGGTCACCTTGCATATGCAGAACGGCTTAGGAAGCTCCAAGTCACCAACATACATTACTAGTGTCTTCTATAATGAAAATGGAAAGTTCCATTGTGTCATTAGCTTGTGATAATGCTGTCACCCGCTCATCTTGGATGACAATATTGTCACAGAGTATAGCGTAGCTTGTAAAAGGAACTCCTTGATATACTTGGGCTGCTTCGAACCAATCCCCGCAACCCCACTAATACTTCCTCCATCCCAAATTGTCTATCCTCCTTTTCATTTTGGGATGTCCCAAAATATTAGTCCCTCTTTGAAAGTGAAAGTAAACTGGGACAAGGGAAGTGGGTCAAAAATTTGAAGGAGGGGTTTCGTAGTAGTCTCGTGATGCATTATGTAAGTACTTGATTTTTGTGTACACGAAAAATGATATATGATATAGGAGCTGTTAGAGGATTTGTCCTTCATTGCTTGGATATACCTCTTCACCAATTGCCAATGGGTTTTGGGTGGGATCCAACGTTTCTACACATTTAGATAGATGTACGATGAGAATACTAGGGTGTTGCTGGGATTAAATTTTGAAATTTGAATTCAAGTACATTTGTTGCATGTCTCCTTAAAAAGTTAGAACCTCAAAATGGTCGAACAAAATGGAATGAAGATTGTAATATTCCTAGTACCTTTTTGCCCACCTGTGAAGGATGGAGAGAGAATAAAACTAAGAATGTTTCAATGGCGACTTCTTGGGTTATTGTTGAAGAGTTGTCTGACTGCTCGGTGACCAAATCTGAGAGGTTCTTACTGCTTTCTCTTTTCTCCCACTCTCTTGATAGGGCTAGATGAACACACCAAAGATGGATCGTAGGTCGACCATAATTAGGTAGAAAAAAGAACAATGTCTTCGCTTGGAGGTCAAGAAATATCTTACTTCTGCGAATTTAAATTATAAATGGAACTTTGAGCAAAATTTATTCCATGGAATTGGTGTTAAAATCTTTTGTGGCATGTACATTATTTAAAAGCCCCGACACCGTGAGAACAAAAGAGAAAAGTACCTAGAGAGCTACACAGAAGAAAAACACTTGGTACCAAAACTTTAATCAAACTACTTTTTTATAGTCATTCCCTTCATGCATGAGATATTCACAAAAGCACTTTTTTGTTAATCTGTGTAGTTGCCACAATCGTTTGGCATTGGAGTTACATGGTTGATGCGGTTTCGAAGAATCTTTCCTTTTTTCTATTTCCCTCTTTTTTTTTTTTTTTTTTTTCCCCCCGTGCTTTTTATAAGACACCGTTGTTGTCTTTTGTTTTTAGGGTTGTTAGAAAACCCAATTTGGTAAATGGAAAATTTGTGCCTTTTGCAGTAGATTAGTTATACATGCGGGCTAAGTAGCACGAACACGGATACAGACACAGACATGGACACGACGGGGGACACGGCTATACAAGAAGTTTCCTATGAGGGCTTCCTCACAAAAAAAGTGCGGCAAAATAGTTGTGAGCCGTTGGATCGCGTGAAGGGCATAGGATCCAATGGCCCACAACTGTTTTCCCGCACTTTTTTTGTGAGGGAGCCCTCATAGGAAACTTCTTATATACAGTTTTTGCGAAAAACTGCTTAGATCAAGGCCTTCCCGGTATTTTTTTTTTTTGAAGATTTCCCACGTGGACCCTTGAAAACACCTTCTGAACACATTGGACGGTTCAGATTTCCCAAAAACAATTTTTAACGTGAAAAAATTACATTTTTCTTATTTACGGGAGGTCCTTACTAGAAAATTTGCCTATATAGTCCGCTAACAGTCAGGGCTCCCGCATTTTTTTAAAATCCGGACCCTCGCTTTCCGGATCGAATTTTGACGTTCCGAACCATCCAATATGTTTAAAAGGTGTTTTCAAGGGTCCCCGTGAGAAATCAACAAAAGAAAAATGCCGGGAAGGGCTTGATCCGGGCATTTTTTCGTTATAGTTTTTATGAAAAATTACTCGGATCAAGCCTTTCCCGGTATTTGTTTTTGCTGATTTCTCGCAAGGACCCTTAAAAACACTTTTTAAACACATTGGACGGTTCGGATCGTCAAAATTCGATTGGGATCTATGAGGTGTGGATTTTTTTTAAAATCCGGGATCCTTGATAGGAAGTGTGGTGATATATAGTAAATTAAATATATACATTAATATATGTATGTATGTATGTATGTTTTTTTCATGCTTAAATTGCAAAATATAAACACTTTTTCCGTGCAACATGTGTGTAATAGTTAAAGAAGGGTTAATTACACTTTTTAACCCAAACATTTGAGTAATAACATTTTTATCCCTGAAAAAATAAAAAAATTACAAATTGGCCCCTGCCGCGTCCGGCACGTGTCCCCCAAAAAAATAAAAAAAAATAGGGGACACGCCACGTGGCGTGTGCCATACGTATTTGGGCGTATCCCCGCCGTGTCCCTGTGTTTGACACGTGGATATGACAACCTGTAGAAGTGTCGGTGCTTCATAGCATGCAGGATCCCGCATATTAACAAAATGCGGACCTTGTAGTTCCTGGCCATATTTCGATGATCTAAACCGCTCAATGTGTTTAAAACATGTTTTTAAGGGTCCCCTCTAGGAATCGGCAAAAAAAGTTGCTTGGATCAAGCCCTTTCTGGTATCCATAAAACACGTTTTAAACACATTAAACAGTTTAGATCATCGCAATATGGCCAGAAACTATGAGGTCTGCATTTTAACAAAATGTGGGTCCTTCATAGGATCCGTGGGGTGTGTGTGTGTGTGCGCGCGTGTGTGCACTCTTGAGAAGTAAGAGTTTGACATGTTATATTCATTTGTTTAGGTTCCTTTTGGATGGTTTTCTGGTGAGGAGCAAAAATTACTCGAAAGATATCGTTTTGATGCTTATGTGCAGTCTTCCGGCCGCATACGGGTATGCATAAATTCAATTAGAAACGCATTCATTATGGCACTTCAAAAGTATGGTTCATGCTTGGGTGGAAAAGAGACAACAAGGGTGATTTTGTTGTGAGAGATGAAATTTTGTGTTATAAGCATAATAGCAAATAGCACTTCAGTTGATGAAGGATGTCAATGGCAGAATTGAGGCTTTTGTTTTTATTATTTTTTCCTGAACTTTTGGAAGTGTTATGGGTATCTTGATGGTCGTTATGTTAAATACTTGCTATTTATGTTTTGCTCAAGAATTTTTTTAGTACTTTCATAATTATGCTGAGTTTTGAACAATGAACAATTCTCTAGCTGAATTTTAGCGTCCCTGCATGTTTTACGTTCATGCTTCTAATCATTGAACAATTATACATTGGTGAGATTTAATGCGAGTTTTATTTGCCATCAAGTGGCTCATGTTTCCTAATCTAATAGGGGCATAAGAATTGTTATTGACTGGACATCACGGTGGCTACATTTCCTCCCTCCATTGTATTCTTAGATAACCTGCATCGCAACCTGTTGCTCTTCCACCACCAAGTGATCTAATATTTTTACTTTGATCTGTATTTATTTGGTAGGTGATTATTCCAGTAATTTAATTCGGCCAATTGGGAGTATTTCCTTTTTATTTTTATCTGTTATCTAAGATTTTTTTTAAAAAAAAAAATAGTGTTCAACAAGTCCTATTTAAAAAATAATAGTTTTTTGGATTCTCTGTGAGGTGTTTTTCTGTGCTGTACTCTGGGATACATGAGTTTGGTTCTGCATCAAGAAAAAGTAGAGAGAGATGGAATAGAAGAGTAGTAAAGATAGTATCGATGTTTAATTTTCTTTGCCTGCAGTGTGATACTAATGTTTCCGCAATACTGCGTGGTATGGTGCAAGGTTTTTCTCCGCCGATGACAACTCAGGGGACTATTCTACATGTAAGCTTTTCTTGCTCGATTTCTGAATGATTTGGAAGGCAATAAAAGCTGGCACCCTAAGATATTCCTATCTGTCATTGATAGCCGCTAGGATTGATTGAAAGGCAAGGAGAAAGTGATGGTGCTAGGTTTGGTTAACAAAACTTAGATGTAGTTTGTGAATCATGGTAACCATAAAGTAGGGCTTAGATGTAATCAACAACTGGATTATTCGCAAGTGGTTGGGTCTTGAAGTACAACCAACCTCTTAAGATTTTGGTCTTCTTTGTATGCTTTATTGTAGAGCCTTTTGTTTTCTTCATTAGTTAAGCTTTTTATTTGTATCATTACTTGAGCTTTTTAGCTAGGTTATTTGTGAGTCAAACGGGGAGATATAAGAAATTAATATAAGAAATTGACTCTCTCTCTGTCTCTCTCACATACACACACACACACACACACACACACATCCACACCCACCCACCTGTTTAGTAGAAAGTAGTATTACTACAGTAATGAAAATCTGTTACAGTTACCTGACAATTTGGATTGACAAGCCCATGACGTATAGACATTTTCTCTGAAAACATCTATGGGAATATGCAGGCTTATCATCGTCATTTAGGGGAATTGCACTACAAACACCAATTTTTTGCATGCAGAAAAGGCCTTGCCAAATGTGATTTTATCAAGGTGTGTCAATCTTGGCATTATACTGCTAATCGTCTCTTTTGATTTCAGCTTTATGTGTATGCGGTATGCGTGTGGTTTTATGATTGTTATTTTATGTTTTCACTTTTCAGTGTGACAGTGACTTTGATGAAATATTTCAAAGACTTAAATCTGAGAAGAAATGGCCTCAACTCCCTGAGAGCGTTATCAGAATTGCTTTGGATGTATGTTACTCTTACCAATTTATCTAACTTTATTTGGTTATTTTCTTCTCTCTGTGGTTCCGGTGGACGAAAATTACTCGCCATGTCCTATTTCAGTAATGGGCTGGTCGTTTCTTTTTGTCATGGGAGTCATCTAAGTATATCGGGCCATGTTAAATGGAGAGAAGGAAATTGTTCATCCTCCAACAAAGGAAGTTCACACGAACACATCAGTTTACAGGAAATACAGGACATGACCTGCCTGCCTGCCTGAAACAAACGAAACATTTACATTATAAAAATTCATAATTAGAACATAAATATTTATACACATGCTGTGTATTCATAATGTGACTTACTCATTTGGCATTGGAAGGGTAAAGCTGAAATGACTTTCCTTGTCCTGACACACACGCAGATGTTGGGATAAAGGAGACCTAGATCAGTTTCTGTCCTGGCACCCCATTCCTTCCATCCAAGCATATTCACTGGGGCAATAATAATAGGTAAAAATATCAGCACATAGATAAATTGAAATTTTTGAATTTGATTACCACTTGAGATTTCTCATCTACATACCAACAAGAAAATTGCAGCAACGCAGAACTTTGTGTTTTTGAGTTCGAAGAAAATGGCTAAATCACTATCAAATAGTCGAAAATTTCTCATTGAAAGTATTTTTTTCCCCTAGTCTTAAAGCTTTCATCTTTGTATGGGTAAAATGGAGTAAGATATTGTAACTAATTCCTAAATTCACAAACCCTATTATGAATTTCTTAGTCGCACGGACATTTCCAAACTCATTTTAAGAATTCAGTTGGCAGAATATTGTTGATTTATGAAATTTCTAAATAATCAAAATCTGAGGTTTTTTTTTTATTTATGGTTTGAGAAATTTTTAGGATTGGGAATCTATAACAACACAAAGCAGACACAAACCCGCAGGAGTTGTGCCAAGTCACCCATAACAATCAGCACTTTGATGCCCTAACAAGATCTGTTTTGCTGATCAATGATCAACCTTTCTATTTTGTTTTAAAAAATCATTGAAGAAAAACTGGCTTATAAAATTACTTAACTAAGAACTTCTCTGGGCCTCAGTGATGCCTCACTGTGACATGAGAGATTGTATCCTATAATGTAATTCTATATAGTATTTGGATGCTTTCTTAATATATATTTTTTATTTCTGAGTTTATTTTCATTTATTTGTTTTTGCAGCAACATTTCTCTCTCCTTCGTATGTTGAATGATGATAATTTGGCTATGATGGGCTGTGTTAGCGTTGGGAACATAACTGAGGTGATGCATAATGATATTTCTAGTAAAGTTCAAGATAAATTGATATTGTAGACGTTTTATGATTTAGTATCGTACTTTTTCTATGTACAGTTATGTATTGCAATTAGTGGCAGTTGAAATTTCTTCCTTATTTTGGTAAATGTTGCAAGGTGGCATAAAAGTTACACACACTTGTATGTTAGATAAACTGAGAACTGTTTTTGATGTGTTCAGAACAATGTTCGCATATTTATCGTAATTTTACTAGAAATAGAGCCAGGGAACAAGCAATTTGTTGTAGCAGTATTAGTGCTATACTGCTATTAGTATTACTACTATTATTGTTGTTGCTATTACCACTACTACTTCTTACTCAGTAGTTTTGATTAAGAACCAGGGAGATAAGCTATTGGAGGCAATCAACAAGGAATATGCTAAAGAACTTTGTGATTTGACCAAGAGCTTCCAGGAGGTAACTTCTGTAATGTAATTTCACCTCAATTTGATGATAATGGCAATTATTTTTTGGATAACTTGTTTTTGGTTTTTATGCCATTGCAGCTGAGGAAGATTTATTACTTTAAGCACTTGGAATTCAAGATTCTTCAGCATAGACTTGCTGATCAAGCTGTTGCTTCAAGAACTGCATGTATTCCAAAGGTCATTAACATGTCTCTTCTCAATATCATCGTGAACTTCTACCATTCCTTCTAGTCCTATAGTTGTTATAAAGTATTATAGCCTAGGTTTAGATGAAATTAAAACATCAAAATGAATTGAATGGTTTTCTATTTCAGTACTTCCCTCTGATTTCTTAGTTTTGAACTTCAGTGGATTCTGTTGCGAGTCTAATTGACTACCAACATAGGCTGCCCAAAAATAGACGTGACTGACATACTGAAGAAATTGGTGTAGCTGTAGGTACCATAGGAAACTGTTCGCAGATGAACTCAAGGCCAAGAAGCATGGATACAGATATATGCTCATAATATGGGAACACCAACACGCAGAGGACACCACAAATATTATTCTTTCTATGTTTTTGCATGTTTTGAGGATTTATCCATGCAAGTAGCAATTAGTGGATCCGGAAACAACAAAAACTAATGGAAGCTTACACTAATTCTATGCTCCCTCCACCCTGTTAGTTTAGACTGTTTAGTCCAATACGCAAAATGAGAATTCTTTTTTTAAAAACCATTTTTTACCGAAAAAATTAATTCTTTTTGCAAATTTAAAGAACTCATTCATATCTATTAATTGGTAAAGTTTGAACTTCTTTTGATAAGTATATAACTGTTTAAAAAAATTCTCGTTTTGCGTGTTGGACTAAAATTAATTGGACTATGGGAGGATAATTAAAATCAAGCATCTCTTCGGTAGCTGAAGAAATTAGGGAAAGCAAGCATTGTTGGAAAGAAGTGTTTAGAGAGAGATACAGAAGAGAAATCTGAGATGGATTGCTGGATCTATAGAAAACGAGGGTTTTCTCCTTTCCTTTTGAGTTAATACAATTTAATCTCAAAATTAGTGTAAAATAAAGAATTGACTCCATCGTGTCCCCCTCCATGTCTAACTTGAGACGCACCTGTCCCCTTGTGTCCCTTGCATGTCCCATGCTTAAAAATAGTGAATATTAATTGGACACATGCCCTTGGTGTGTTCGACGCAGATACGAGAATCCATTGGTGGTTTTGGTGTTTCTTAAACGCAAAGTGTGCCTTTAAGAGTGAATTGTGCTTTTTCTTTCTAGATGCTGTACGTAAATGCTCAATTGTGACATAGTTAGTTCAAATCCTCTTAGAAGCAAATGCTTTGGATATTGGATTCTTGTGGCGACGATTGCTTGTGATACTCTCCTCCAATTGGCAATTGCACATATTTTGTGTGCACCATGCGGGAATATTTTTATGGAATGCCTATGTTACTAATATACACTTACCTTAGTAACCAGGCGTGGCCGATAAATTAGTTTTATTTTGAACTTTTCCCTAAACTAATAGTCAGTCTAGATTTATTTTGAACTTTTCCCTAAACTAATAGTCAGTCTACTATTAAAGTTTTCAGTTGCTAGCTAATGTTTGAGGATTTCCCATTGTGATGTTGTGAGAGCTCTATAGTGAAATTTCCATCTTTTAGTCTGTAGTGCACAGCCGCACCTACATTTATGGACCTGTTGCTTTGGTCAAGGATTATGAGAATGGGGAGGATGGATGTGACTGTTGCTTTAACTGGTTGTGGGTGGTTTGGTGTGGTGTAGATGATGCGAAATTGATCTAGTTAGGAAAGGTTATGCCTTCTAATGTTATCTGTCCCTAGTTTGTGCGGTATCGTCGTGCAAATGTGATAGTGAAATGGGGTGAGCAATTCCTGTAGCTAAAGGTTGTGTTCTATGGTGGACATCCATAGGGCATTTAGCGAGCTCTATCTGCTTATTCCAAACCCCAATAGACAAACAAAGTAGAACTGTGGCCTAGCAGCAAGTGGCCGGTTTCAGTGCTGGTGAAGATGACGGACATCAGTGTTTTTCCACTTTAAATTTCCCTCTCTAGTAGGCAGCCACGAGGGTTTTGTACAATGTCAAACGATTGTTCAAGTATGGACATGTGTACCTTTACTTGTCAGCTTCCTCATCCGCTGGTCTGGAGGATTGAGGAAGAGACTGTCTGACAAGAGGGGTTCTTCTTATGAATAACAGTTTTTGGCAAGCAACAGTGGTAGATCCAGGAATTCCACACAGGGGGGTCACCTTTGAAAAAAAAAAAAAAATCAGTCCAATATAACGAGAACATAAATTTTTTAAACATTCTTTGTAAGGCCAAAAAGTTCAAACTTAAAACATTAGTAGTAAAGATTTCATACACATTGTGCTTATGATGCTTGAAAAAAAAGAAAGTAAAGTCCTATTGTGCTTATAGTGACTACGAATCATGTAGTAAAATAATAATTGTGTCCCGCATGATTGTGATCTGATCTGTAATATTATAGGGCTTATTGAGAAGAGTATTCATCAACAGAGGTTGTTTTTTTGATTGGCAAAAATATATTAATCTTTGTAAACAAATTACAAAGATTAAACAGACCCGAGACTAATAACGCCAAGGATCCAAAAGGGGAAAATAACAAGACACTACATGGATGGCAAGAAACCAGCCAAAGCAAAGAAAAACAACCCAGACAATCATGAACTCCTGATCCAGAAACACAACTAGGAAGACCACAAAACTACCACAGAAGGCTACAACGCTACACCCTTAAAACCAGCTATGCTACGAGAAAACCAGCAACATCAAAACCTGATCTAAGAATCAAAAAACCCAAACAGCCCAAAAGCCACTGGCAACGGGATCAGCACCAAAGAACTTCCGCAAACAACCAGAAACAAATCAGAGCTCCACTGAAATGGAGGCACCTTCCTCCAATTCATCAAGAGCTTCAATTTCCTTCTCAGAAATTTCAACTCCCTCCAATTCTAAATATTTCTTTATATTATAGCCATAGTTTTGAATATCAACCGATACGGTACGTATCGGCTGGTTCGTCTCGAGATTTGGAGGCTCCGATACCGATACATACTGTACCGTATCGGCCGATACGCCAAAAAAGTTAAAAAATTCACGACCGCTACACCCAATTTCCGCTACGTATCGCTGATATGTCCCGATACCGCGACCGATACCGCTATTTAAAACTATGATTATAGCCTTCCCTTCCAAAATATTTTACCCCGCACAGAGCACCCAACTCCATGTTCTTACGAGCTTGCTTGATTAACCTCAAATTCTTGATCCGAATGTCGCTACTATCTACGTCTTGATTTGTTCCGGAGTTTGTTGATGCTATAATTTCTTCCTCCAACCTTCCCTCCATTCTACTAACTTCCTCTTGAATCATATAATTGGGCCCATCGATACTTCCTTTCTTCAAGCTCTATTTCAATCTCCTCGATTTGTTCTCATTATGATCCCGGCTAAACGTCCTAGAGAACAATGCAGCTTTCAAAGGATTTTTAGTCCAAAGAGGATTCCTACATTTACCTTTAACGATTTGACGTCTCTTTTTCTGGCGCTTGTGAACCACAAACTTAATTAGAGGGTCAGTCGAGACAAGATCGGAGTCATCAATGTCATAATCCACCATTGTCATATTAGCTTTCGAACTTGAATCAACAGAGTTATCTTGATATTTATTTCATACTATTAAAATGCTATTGCATTTTTGATACCTATCGATGTCAGATCAAGGTAATCTTCTAAATAAATGCTCTTCTTAACGTACCCTACAAGATGTACAATTCAGATCACTGGGATAACAAGCACACAATTATCTAATTTTTCTTCAAAATTCATTTGGTACTCGGTCCTAAATTCTAAATGGAAATTTGAAAGGTTCGATCGAGTATGTGTAATTATCCAATTGACCTGATTTTTTACAAGACCAATCGAAGAATTATTTTAAAGTTATTGAACTACTCGGATGTTTTATTAACCGGGAAAAAGAAGTTAAATTCCAGGGGGGTCACGTGGCCCCCCTGTGCCCAATGTATATTCGCCACTGGTGAGCGATTGATGAGGGCAAGGGATAGCATTCTTGCCAGTGAGAATTTGAACGCGAGGGAAGTTTCTGATGGATTGGTAGTGTATTTGTAAGGGTGCTGGTTAAGCATTGAATAATTTGTTGTTCCATTGTATGGCGGCCACGAAATGCTTGGATTGGTGAAGTACCTTTCTGCATAAAATATGCTCAAGGAGGGGTAACTACTTTTTTCATCATGTTGTGCATTTGGTGAGAGTGGGTTCGTAGATTTTTTGGGATCTCGAAAGATACGTAAACGAGTCTTGTTTTCGGTTTTGATGAACTTTTTTCTGTACTTCGTTGTTGAAGGGTATGCATGTGCTTCTTTGATTCAATTAATCTCTTTACAACAGGAATGCCCTCTAAATTCTTTATGTTTGTTGTGCACAAAGACGTACTCGTTGGCCAAGTGTGACTTGCATTGTGAGAATGCCTGCGATTGCTACCATTAAGAGATTACACCAGTAGTTGCTTTTTAGATTATGTTTTTTATTTTTCCCCAAATACTCACGTGTTCAAGAAATATGAACTCATTCGTATGAGAGTTCTGATTTCAGTCCGACATGTTTGTTCAGTGCTGCTTCGAAAAGCAATGGGCTCAACTTTATTTACTGTTCAGCAATAGGTGGCCTTTGCTGCCGGTCGTCCTTCTGGCTTGTTGGCTAATTGATTTGAAATTAAACCACAGGTCTTGGGTTCAAGGATTGGTACCATCAAGCCAAAAAAAAAAAATGGGTGGCCTTTACACCGCTGTCAGATTTTACTTTAATGCTTGTGTACTTGTAACCACCTTTGCATGTTCCATGCCCTTGATTGAATACATGTTGTGAGAGCATTGCTGAAATTATAGTTATTAGGCTAATTTGTATGGTAGCATGTCTAGGAAACAAGAATCTATTACAATGTACATGATTGGATTATAAGTACTGATCTGTACATTAACAGAAGATTTTGGCACAGCATTTCCTGATATATTTTCATAGCAACATTTAAAGGTATATCTACAAAAACACCGTTTACATGGACATCCAATCGACCTTCCCTAGTTTTACATGTTACAAATGAACCCAAACATCACCTATTTTTCAAGCTGCTTGGAGCACACTGACAATCGTCACTCTATAAATCCACCCTTCACTTTAACTTACCCTCGTAGTTCAAAATATAGGGTGTTACATTACATATAGGCCGATGGTCGTTCCGTGTGCATATTCTGATGTTCCGTTTTGGATATGCATATGTTTCGTTTCTGATATGCATGAATAGATTGGCAAGACAAAAATACAGTTATACTGTCCGATCGGATACTGCATCATTTCCTTAGTTATACAAAAATATGTTCCGTTTCTTGCGAAATTAATCCAGGTTGCATTTAATGTCATTTTTCTTCCTTTTCTTCACTGTTGGTTCTCTTCACTTGTGTGAAATACTTAGATTTACTCATTTAGAGCTTGAAACTTCAACATTCAAAGGTTGATCTTTTGTCCTACATATAAAATGGTTAGTGTTGAGCCAAACCACATCATCTCCTAGTTTGAAGCAAATTCTGAAATATTTCTAGTCTCGTACACGCAGAGACGAGTAATTGAGTGGAATTCATTACATTGAACAATTATGTTTTACCATACGAGGTTAACGATTTTATGTTTTTTTGGGCCATCCATTCTATGGCCACTTTGTTAGAGCATGTATTAGCCACTAATATTGTTGTCTTATTTGTATTGTACCATTGTGCCAACAGATATTGGCTTTTGTTTGCTTTTGTACTAATTATTTGTTCTAGTAGCGTTTACAAATGCGTCCATAACCACTTACCAAGAAACTAAGAAGAGGCCAATAGCAAGGCCCCATTTATCTTGGAAAGTGAGTGAGACACAGAAACCCTATACCTCCCTATACCTTTTTTTTATGGGTAAAAAAAGGAAAGAGTTCATTGCCGGGGCCTGCGTCCTTAGCATATCAATTGACCTTCCCAAAACTTCAATAACCACATTAAATGAAAACGGGAATAACGGGTTTCCTTGCCTTAAAACTCTAGAGGCCTTAAAATTGTCCTTACACCAGTGATTGAAAACGAATAAGCAGAAACTTGCATGGGGGTGGCGAGCTAGGTTTTATCGTAGGACATGGATATATTGCTGTCCATATATTGGAAGAGGTGGGAGGTTTGATGAGGGAGAATTTTTCCTGTTGTTTGCTACCTGTTTCTTCTTGCTTCTTTTTTGCTTCCTCTTTCTTCTGTTTCCTTTGGCAACCAAAAAGATACAGATACAGGGAAATTGGTAATGTTACCTTGGAAGGTTACACGAGTTAGGCAGCAGGGAGTCACAACGGTATTCCCACGGGCACTTGGCTTCCCTTGAAGGTTACACAGGATTGTGGCGAAGAGTCATAACGGTTCTCTTATCCACTTTAATTGGGCAGTGAGTCGTATGTGGAGGGCATATTTGGATTTTGGCAAAAGTAGAAACACTTTGATTTTCCTTCACTCTTTTGAAATAGAAGATGAAATGTCATTTTACTGCCCTAGAGCTAGGGTTGTATGATATATAGGCTCTGAACTCTGAAGCAATTTGTATTTTGTGTGGTCGGTCGAAGGGCCAGGCCTTCACAAAACTCCTGTCCACGCTTCTGTCATTGATGTCTCTCCATTGGAAGCCACTTCCATGCGACGTATGGATTTTCCTTAATATATATATATATATATATATATATATATATATATATATATATATATATATATATATATATATATTTTGTTTGTGTTTCCATTTATGTGTTTGAATGTTGATGTCATTGCAGCGCCCTGATCCTTACTTCCAGTATTATTATGGAAAATTTGCGTACCTTCCTTTCCATGAGAGAATGCGTTTGAAATGGAAAGATGGGAAGAATCTGCTTCAGCAAAGGTTGCCTCAAGTCAAGATGGTAAGGTTGGGGCTTGCAGTGGTGGGTTCAGCTTTCATGTTGGGTTCAGCTTCAGCCACTTGGATGTTGGTCGGAACTGAAAAGGAAAGAAAAACTGAGCATTGAGTAGTTTTTGTTGGGCTATAATTTCGGGCTAATGTAGCTTAGTGCAACTTGTTGGGTTCCTTTGTGTGGCAAATATTTATCTTTTGGACACAAACTGCACCTATGTAGTTACTGATTTCCTTGTGTTATTAGGCTTTCCTTAATGACACTCGTCGCAAAACCATTGTAAGACTTCAAAGATATTAGATAGTGATAACATGATTTTAGAGATGCTAACGAAAGTAACCAAACTTCATATAAAAATGTTTGACAAGGTGGCATAAAAATTCGCCTTTTAAAATGAGTCGCACACTGAAATAATCCAATTTCAATATCTTAATAGAACAATTTCATACATCAAATTCACCTAGGATTCATCACACTAAAGCATTGTAGCATCTCTATTTTGGCTGGGGTAATCCACTTCTTGTCGGCCGTTTATCCCTATGTTAAAGAACAAATGCGACGCATATTACACTACAAAATACCATCTCCCTAAATGCTTTATTGATGCTCTATGAGTTAGAAGCAGCCCGAGAAAGTTAGAACTTGTATGATTGTATGTACTCTAAAAAAACAAAAATGATAGATGTACAACAATTAGTCTTTAATATGGCTCTAACACACTCATGTTGAAATTGGGAAGAAAGCGGGTTGTGTGGAGTAAATTGTGGGTTGCGAATAGCGGCCTGTGCTGATATATATCCCTTACTCCCTTAATTACATCTTTGACTGAAAAGTTCAATAAGACAACTAATAGCTTAAAGCCAGTTTCCTTTCTCTCACTTAAATCCATGGTAATTCCAAAAGTTGCAAGACACTAATTAGAACGAAAATAACACTACTCAAGCGCACATGTGGGTGCCAAAGCACTCGTTCCATAGTACTACAAGCTAGTTAACACATAAATTTATTCACTTATGTACAACATGCCCCCACAATAATAATTTATTAGAGTTAGCCACATAAATTCATATCTAAAAAAAATTTCAATACGGGTCTCTACATCATACATAGAAGGCGTGTTTGATTGGGGGGAGTAGTGTAGTGGTGAGATTGGACTACTAATCCCATCACCTCTCCCAATCCCATGTTTGTCTTGTTTTTAGTCCCGGGACTATTAGTCCCTACCGGAGTAGATGTTAACTTTACCAAGTGCCCCCTAGATGGTTAGGATAACACATTAGGACTATTTTATGTAATTAAAAAATTAATTCTGTTATACTTCTAGTAGAAATATCTTCAATGCAACCGTAGAAATATTTTTCCCCGGAGGCAACGGTAACTGGAATAGTCAAAAGATTTCTGTTAGGAATCCATGCATTAGGGTAAATATCTTCAATGCACCTCAAATGATTGAGCACTTCAATTGGTTTGTTTACTTCTTGTGGCAATATATCTTTTCGAACTTTCAACTCAATCCATAGATCCCTTCCATCAATATCAGAAACCCCCGCATGTTTTAAGCATTCCTCAAGGTTGGCAGAACACTTCATCAAACATTCATCATTGGACTTTTTAAAGTCAAACAAAAAGCCAAAGTTTTTCTCATATAGTTTGAATTGTTTGAACCTATTCTTGAGTGAAGAGCGAGTTTGGTCGCTAGTAAAAAACTCATCCATAGCTCCTCTTCTTGAGATTCAATTAATTGTTTGACTTTTCGCTTCTTTTTTCTTTTTTGGCATCTAGAAGGGTAACTTCGGCGAGGTGGCATCAAGATGATGAACTAAGGCTAAAAAGTAAGAGACGTTTACGGTTTACTATATACACCATAGATTCCGAGAATACCCACAAGCTTTAAACAACTATATGATGGAGAACTATTATATATGATATACAATACATATATTCCTTTCCTAGATTCCTAGAATAGCAGGTTTAACTTTATAATGGAAAGAGGGATTTATGAAAGGATTATAAAACAATAGGACACACAAAAACAAGTATTGAGGTATTTAAATCTCATGAAATCCTTTTGCCCAAAAGGGCAAAGATCTTACCTTCAAATTGTAGAATCTACTCAGTGCAAAAAGCAGAGACCCCAAATACCCAATTTGTAATTTTTTTTCTCATTCCTTTGAAAAATTTTGCTGTTAAAGTTAAATTGGGTTGGGCAGTTGAGCTTCCAAAAATCAAAATGGACCTTTTTTTGCCTAACATACCTATACTGCTAACATATAGGGCCTAGGGGCCCTAAAATTGAGCTTTTTTTTTTCCTCTTTTTTTTTTGTTTTTTTTGTTTTTGTTTTTTTTATACCTATAAGCAAACATGGGCCTATTGGCCTTAGCCCAGGACTGGCTCACCGATGACCTGCCCCTGTGTGCCCACTAAGGTTTTGGAGCTAGGTGGGCGGCTGCACGGGCGGCAAATGGCTTCAATTGTGGCTCCATCGGTGTTGTGGGCTTCTTTATTTGTTGGTTGTTATGGTGGCGGCAGTGGTGGTTGGGGTGGTGAGGCCGTGGTGGTGGTCGGTTTGGTCGGAGATGGTGAGTTGAAAGTGGTGGTGGTGACAAATTTGAGGTTTTTCATGTTTGATAGTATGATGGAAGGGATGTTGGCGTTGACGGCTAGTGATGGCGAAGACTGTTAAGTCGATGAGGTTATGGAGGTGGTTGAGGAAAACTCCAGTGAGTTTTTTAAGGTCGTGGATGGCGGTGAAGGAGTGGAGGAGATAGAAGAGGTGGCAGTAGGGGGGTGGAGTGGCCGCAGAGGATATTGGTGAGGTTGGGATGAAGAGAGCAAAGGTCTTGGAGGTGGGGATGCTAAGGGATTGTAGGGCTCTGAGTTGTTTAGGGTTGAGGAGGGAGAAAAAACCATATGGACGAATGTTGATGAAAATGCCCTTGCCATTAACAGTTAATTTGGATGGAGTTAGCTCTAGGGACTATATAAACACGCATCATAAACATTAGGGATGCAATAGACACTATTTGTGTATTGGGGACCAAATTGACACTTTCGGTAATATTTTGGGGACCATCCGTACAAATAACTAATAAGTCGAGGATTATGATTGGAAAGGACTTGTCCAACATTTAATCCCTTACATAAACAACCATGGGATAGGGAGGATTAATCACCAAATAGTCCATGGACTATTTAGTCTCTGAACTAATAATCCCAGAGCTATAATACTTCCTAATTGAATCTGTAATGACCCGTATTTTCATATTATTTTTCGGAAATAAAGTTGGCGAAATGTGAGGAATTGATTAAAATGTTTAAATGATGGATTGTTAAGTGTGGTGAACTAGTTTGGGCCTTAGTGCATTACACAAGTCAATATAGGGACCGGGGGTGTAATTTTTTTTTAAAATGTGTATTAGTGGTGTAGGTGAGGAGAGAGAAAATCACATCCTCTCCCCACCCAAGGAGACCAGCCCCTCTCTCTCTCTCTCTCACCCTCCATTGTTTTCACTTTTCTTCCACAAATTCTTCCAAAAACTCCACAAATCCACCCAACCCTTGCACAAATCCTTCAACCTTTGATCATTGGAGCTTGGTATCTTCTTGTCTTGGCCATGGAGGAGCTTTGTTTGGTGATTTCTAGAGTTTGGAAGCTCGGGTTTTATTCTCACTTGGATTACAAGCTTTCTTTCACTTGAGGTAGGGAAATGTTTACACTTTCGAAGTGTATTGAGGTGTAGTGTGTGTATTTTTCTCTCATGTAGTCAATTTCTCTTGATTTCTTGAAAGCCCTCTTTGAAACCCATTTCTCTAGTCATTTCATTAATTGGTTGTTGAACCATGTCTATGGTTGATTTCTAGACTAAATTATTGTTCTTATTATCCTATTGTTGCTTGTTGGTGAATCTAGAGTTTTGGTTTGGGTTCTTTGATGAATCTTGGATTAAATGTTGTTTGGTTCATGGTCTTGTTGAAGTTCCACCATTTGCCATGTTTCTCGGTCCATTGATACCACCAAAATTTGCCTTGAAACCATAAAGATGAATTTTGGATGAGAAAATCAAGTTTGGGACGTCATTGTTCAATTTTTGGCCAATTTGATGGTCTCTTATCGATAGGACTTGATATCCTATCGATAGGAGTTTTTCGTTTCAAAATTGGTCAATTTGATGACCCTCTTATCGATAGAATTTTTTTCTCCTATCGATAGGAGCCTCTGATGTCCTATCGATTGGACTTTACCTCCTATCAATAGGAGCCTCTGTTGTTTCAAAGTGGCCAATCTGATTTGAGTCCTATCGATAGGACCTGACCTCCTATCAGTAGGACCCTTTCAATTCATGAAAAAGTGCTTGGGCCATGTTTCACTTATCTTGTCTTGTTTATTCAAAGTTATTGGTTGTATATCGTTGTCCAGAAGAGTCTTGATGACTTTCTTGACACTCGGGTCGAAATTACTTTTATGGACACGTTCGGGTGATACGAAACACGAGGTTGGCGTGAAACCAACACATGAAATTGAGATGATGAGACACAAGGACACCGTAACGATACTAGTGAGCATGAAATGAAGATTAGAATGTGAATCATGTGACACGGGGCCTGAAAGGGTACACCCGGAGTGACACGGGGCCCGAAAGGGTATGCCCGAAGTGACACGGGGCCTTTATGGTATGCCCAAAGTGACACGGGGCCTATATGGCATGCCCAGATGATAATCAAATGTTTAAAAAGAATGAGATGTATATGGTAAATGTGTAGGACACATGTGGCGTGTCGGGTGCGAGTTGAATACGAGGACGATAATAGATGAAATCTAGCAACTTATGTGTTGCTTTCAAGTCCTTTAACCATTTGGAACTCTCTCTTAATTCTTGTTACATGACCTATACTTTCTTGTCTATTACTCATATACATTTCATTGCATTTAGGATTGTTAGAATTTTCTCTACTGGGCTAATGAGCTCAACCTTACAAATTTCAGGTACCCAACACGGAGCATGACTTGGATATGCTTGGAGTGATTGCATGCATGTTTTGAAAGGCTCAAAGGAGGAGTTATAGCATTAGCTTTAGACTTGTCACTTTTGAAATAAGATGATTTTGCAACTCCATTTGATATTACATTTTGACTTGAGATTGTAATAACTTTACACTTATATTTTTTTAATTTGGGGTTTGGGTACCCATAGACCATCGTGTATTTTGATGTTGACTTTGACTATTAACCTTAGACTTTTAACGTGGCCCATGGACTTGCTGACTGTCCACGTGGAATTTGTTTATGAATTATCATTTAAATTTTGAGGGCGTGGCATAATCTCTCCAATCAAACAGGGCCATAGTCTAGTAGAAACAACTTGACTACAAAGTAGCTACAACAAGTTCTCCAGAACCTTCTAGCTTAGCAAAAACGCCACCAAAGCTAGTGTTTGGTTAAATGACAATATTAACTCATTACTTACTCTTTTATTTAATTTTAGTCCATAGATTTAGGTAACTATAATTGGTGTCCTTATTTTGTTTAAAAGAATTGTAATTAAACCTTATTAAGACTAATTTTAGTAAAAAGTTGTTTCATGGCTAGGAAATATTTAAGTTGTAACAATTAACATTTTTAAAGAAAAAATATTTAAGTTGTAACAATTAACATTTTTAAAGAAAAATGAAGTGGGATGGGAAATATTATAGTTTGATTTCTTCTTTTTCCAATGTAATAGTAAGTTTTATTAATATAGGGGCGGGGGGATAGCCCTTACTAGCCCCCCTTTAGCTCCATCTTTGCTTATATTTCTACAGCCGATAGGTAACAATCCTCCTTGCACATTCATCGCTCAACGGGTCCTTTACTCAAACATTCCTCACATAACCACTTTTTTATTCAAACACTCAACACACTACCACTCCTTCTACAATGCTGCCAAGGTGAAACCCTCACTTGTACCCATTAGACGCTACCACCACGTGCCCCTACCCTCATCTCTCTGACCATATGTGGCGCATGTCGAGGAGTGAAATTGTCCTCTTGAAAGTCGTTAGAGATCCTAATGGCGGCATGTGTGACAAATAACTCAAAAGTTTTTTTGTGGTTCGGTTTTGGATGAGTTGAATAGATTAGTTTTCTCTAATGGGGGAGTGAGAGTGGGTTAGATGCATTTATGGGATATTAGATGGTAGTATGGTACACACATGCACAAAAGCATCCATGTTTAATTCACCTATTCCCAATATGGCCACGTGCAGTCAATGCCACTCATTCTATTAGTTTTTAGAGGGAGAGAGACGATAATGGATAGATTGATGAGTTATTATAAAGTATAAGTGTTTCTGTGGCATTTCGTGAAGGTTAGGTGCCACTGTTTGATTTTGGTGAAAGGTCAGGGGTTATTTTGAAATTTCAACCGGTCAAGTGTAGTCCATGTCACCCATTTTGTTACTTTTTTAGACCAAAAATGACGGTTGGGGGAAATTGATGAGTTATTTAATATTACAGGTATTTATGTGATATTTCCTGAAGGTAGGGTGCCTCTAGGTAATTTTGGTCAAAGATCAGAGGTTATTTTGAAGTTTTCCCAAAAATTGATACAGAGAATATTGTGCTCCCTCCTCCTTTCTTGTGACGACGCCAAAAACACCAACACCCATCTCTCTCTCTCTCTCTCTCTCTGTGATATTGAGCTGATATTATGGTGTTTTTCATCCCTGATCTGCTGCGATGGTGATTCTGCTGTGCCGATTAGCTTAGGGTTCGTCATAGAAGGTTCCAGTTTTTTCCTCTTTGTTTTCTATTTCTATCGACATTGATAGAGAGAATCCATTTGGCTTCTGCGGTTTAAGATTTTGCTTTTAGGGTTTCAGTTTAATTCAGTGTGTCGGAGAGAACTTTGCTGTGCATTTGGGTATGTATTATAGTGTAATAAAAGCATCTTTTTGTTTCACTTACATTTAAATCCTTTTACTGTTTCAGTTTAATTCAGTGTGTCGGAGAGAACTTTGTTGTGCATTTGGGTATGGATTATAGTGTAATAAAAGCATCTTTTTGTTTCACTTACATTTAAAGTCGTTAAGAATGTTTTTTTTTTTTTTTGGTTTCAGAAGTGAGCTTTCAGATGGCCGAGTTAGATCCTGAGTGTCATTCTGGAGCAGTGTCATTTGGTCAACAGTTCCCCCCGGCGGACTGGTTTTCAATTTCTCAACACCTTGACACTGAAGAATCTTTTGAGGATTATGCCAAATTTCGTTCCTCATTAATGCACATCTACACATCTCTGACCATGTCTATTATCAGTGAGAATGAGGTTGGTTTTTTTCCAGTATGATTATTTACTTCTATGCTGCCTTAATTTTACTCCATATCTTGCCTATGAAACCTCCGGAAACTGGAACAAGTACAAGTATCTGGACAAGGACATTATAATATTAGTTTAGACTTGCTCCATCTCAAATGTCAACTCCTCAACATTCTGGGCATATTTTGCAACTTATGAGGCTCTGAATTGATAGGTTAAGAATGAAGAATTGTATGGACGGGTGAATAATTGACTTGATAATCGGTTAGAACGTAGTGCACATGGAAGGAATAGGATTTGTGAGAAATTTACGTTTTGGTAGAATAGAGGACTTAGAGTTCTTGTTTGCAGTTGAGACATACATAGATTTGTAGAGTGAAAGGCTAGGCTTCAGTCGTTTGGTTCTAAGGTTATCACACCCTAGAGGGATGCACTCAGAACATCTCTAGAATAGCAAATGACTTTGAAGGTTGTCTTTGCTCCTTCATTTTCTTACTTTTTTTTTTGGGAATGCTGATGGTAATGTAATACTAAACTCTATCTTTGGGAACCAGTGAACTTGGAAGGCTAGTGCCGCTAGTCATGGTAATGAGTTTGACCCGATGATATTAGTGGATGCATAAAATGAAAGTGGGTATTGGACAAGGAGGTAGCGGATGTTTTGGCTAGTTGGAGGGTTGCGAGAATTGGGAAGAGGCGCAAAAAAGCGTTGTACCTCGCCACTTTATGCCTCATGTGGCTAATCTGGTTGGAGCGTACTAGATTATCTTTCCAAGGAGTGCGATGAAGAGTTGCTTTTTGGTTATCCTGTATAGTTGGGTTACGGGTATAGCTACCCCTTCCCTCGATTCTTTTGTGGATTTCATGGATACACTTATATGTTATTGCTTTAGACGTGTTTTGACGGTTTTCATTTTTGGTGTAAAGTACTGAATCCTCTCTTTTCTCATGTGTTTTTATAGAAGATTTCAGTCGTAGTTTATTTTCCCACAAAGGTCTGCGCCCCCTCTTGGCACGTTTCCTAAATGATAAGTAGTTTAGCCGTTAGTGAGCTTGTGGAGCTTTTAACTGTCTCTGTATTATTGGCGATGTGGATCATGAGTTGAGATAGTCTTTGAAATCAAGTCATTGCATGAGGTGATCTGGTGATGTTGGGTAACATGGACCATGTTTTTGTAGGACTAGTGTCTGGGGGTGAAGGCTCCTACAAATGGAGTCTTCTTCCATGGGTGGCAGCACGTAGAAAGACTTCTACCTTTAACAATCTCCGAGGAGACAGATTATGTGGATTAGTAATGCATGCTCAAGAAAAGCAGGGAATTGGTGATCCACCTCCTCATCCATTATGAGGTTACCGGGCAGCTATGGTCTTTTTGCCTTGGCTTGGTTGGAGTTGTCTGGATTTTCCCGTCAATGTTACGGCTCTTTTCCACTCTTGGCGTGGTGCTAGAGTGGGGAAGAGAAGGCTTGGGTCTTGGTATAATTGGTGATTATGCGGATTGTTTGTGGGAGAGGAACAACAACACATTTAATGGGAAGGAAGTATTGCACAATTAACTTCGGGGCAAGTTTTTTATCCATTTTGTATAGGTTGACGAATGGACTCCATCTGTCCTTTAACCAAGGATTTTGTAGTCTTTTATGTGATGGTTGTACAGATTCTATAGGATTTGCTTTTTTCTAAGAGATGTAGGTGGATTTTCCCCATCTATGTTTTGAAAATCACGTAATAACCAAAAATCAATACACATGAAAGGAGTTATGCATGACTTAAATCTTTCACGTTTCTGTTCTACATCGACTTGTTGGGATTCTAGAAACTCTCCCTCAAGCTTCCTTCTTAGTCGGGCATTTGGATTTGGCATTGCTTGTTTGGTTTTGGCTCCTTTTCATTGATATTATCTTCTGGTCCTGTTGTGTAGCAAATTGTCTAGTGATTTTATCAATGAGCAACCATTAAAAGCAATATATTTCTCTGTTTTTGGGTTTCTTCCTAGACGAACTCACCCTTGGCTAGTGTAGTAAACTTGTTTTCTATTACAGGTCATTCGGAAGGGCTTTGTATGGTTTTCTTTTGGCCATAAAGTTTTGGTTGCTTCCTTGACTAACTGAGAAAAACAAGTTTTAGGGACATCTAACATTCATTTTCACGCTAGATTTTGTGCACCATAGTTTGATTCATCTCTTCTTCGATCCAGGATTTCCAGCAATCCTTGACTTCTTGAATACAACAGGATTTTCATACCTGGTTAATATTTCACTCTACCTCCTCTTATTAAGACCCTAGAATGCTCCTGCAAATTATGACCTTTGCTTGGTTGCGCTTGATCAGATAAAAAAATGCAGAGGATGCATACTGGTCAGTGAGGGTAAGATGAGGATGCCAATGATCCCAGGAGGTGCAGTGCTGTCAAGTATATGCTGACTACTGTACCCAGCTTCCCATATAATTGATGATCCGCAGACATAATGGCCCTCATTACAGAAACAGGGACAGAATCTGCCCTACCTTTCGTTATCAGTCCCTCACAAGAACCTTTGAACCATGTAATTTGGTACTGGTTTGCTTTGGGATATACTTTAGAGAGCGTTCACAACTAGATCTGAGAAAAAGGTTTGCAATCACGTCGCTTGGCTGTCCATCATGCGATGTGTTGCAAGTGTTATGTCACAAGTCTTTGTTATGGAACTAACGAAGGGTCTTAACATGCAGCAGGAGATGGGAGTCAAGTTCTTGGTCACCTTGCATATGCAGAACGGCTTAGGAAGCTCCAAGTCACCAACATACATTACTAGTGTCTTCTATAATGAAAATGGAAAGTTCCATTGTGTCATTAGCTTGTGATAATGCTGTCACCCGCTCATCTTGGATGACAATATTGTCACAGAGTATAGCGTAGCTTGTAAAAGGAACTCCTTGATATACTTGGGCTGCTTCGAACCAATCCCCGCAACCCCACTAATACTTCCTCCATCCCAAATTGTCTATCCTCCTTTTCATTTTGGGATGTCCCAAAATATTAGTCCCTCTTTGAAAGTGAAAGTAAACTGGGACAAGGGAAGTGGGTCAAAAATTTGAAGGAGGGGTTTCGTAGTAGTCTCGTGATGCATTATGTAAGTACTTGATTTTTGTGTACACGAAAAATGATATATGATATAGGAGCTGTTAGAGGATTTGTCCTTCATTGCTTGGATATACCTCTTCACCAATTGCCAATGGGTTTTGGGTGGGATCCAACGTTTCTACACATTTAGATAGATGTACGATGAGAATACTAGGGTGTTGCTGGGATTAAATTTTGAAATTTGAATTCAAGTACATTTGTTGCATGTCTCCTTAAAAAGTTAGAACCTCAAAATGGTCGAACAAAATGGAATGAAGATTGTAATATTCCTAGTACCTTTTTGCCCACCTGTGAAGGATGGAGAGAGAATAAAACTAAGAATGTTTCAATGGCGACTTCTTGGGTTATTGTTGAAGAGTTGTCTGACTGCTCGGTGACCAAATCTGAGAGGTTCTTACTGCTTTCTCTTTTCTCCCACTCTCTTGATAGGGCTAGATGAACACACCAAAGATGGATCGTAGGTCGACCATAATTAGGTAGAAAAAAGAACAATGTCTTCGCTTGGAGGTCAAGAAATATCTTACTTCTGCGAATTTAAATTATAAATGGAACTTGGAGCAAAATTTATTCCATGGAATTGGTGTTAAAATCTTTTGTGGCATGTACATTATTTAAAAGGCCCGACACCGTGAGAAAGAACAAAAGAGAAAAGTGCTTAGAGAGCTACACAGAAGAAAAACACTTGGTACCAAAACTTTAATCAAACTACTTTTCTATAGTCATTCCCTTCATGCATGAGATATTCACAAAAGCACTTTTTTGTTAATCTGTGTAGTTGCCACAATCGTTTGGCATTGGAGTTACATGGTTGATGCGGTTGCCAAGACACTTTCCTTTTTTCTATTTCCCTCTTTTTTTTTTTTTTTTTTTTCCCGTGCTTTTTATAAGACACCGTTGTTGTCTTTTGTTTTCAGGGTTGTTGGAAAACCCAATTTGGTAAATGGAAAATTTGTGCCTTTTGCAGTAGATTAGTTATACATGCGGGCTAAGTAGCACGAACACGGATACAGACACAGACATGGACACGACGGGGGACACGGCTATACAAGAAGTTTCCTATGAGGGCTTCCTCACAAAAAAAGTGCGGCAAAATAGTTGTGAGCCGTTGGATCGCGTGAAGGGCATAGGATCCAATGGCCCACAACTGTTTTCCCGCACTTTTTTTGTGAGGGAGCCCTCATAGGAAACTTCTTATATACAGTTTTTGCGAAAAACTGCTTAGATCAAGGCCTTCCCGGTATTTTTTTTTTTTTGAAGATTTCCCACGTGGACCCTTGAAAACACCTTCTGAACACATTGGACGGTTCAGATTTCCCAAAAACAATTTTTAACGTGAAAAAATTACATTTTTCTTATTTACGGGAGGTCCTTACTAGAAAATTTGCCTATATAGTCCGCTAACAGTCAGGGCTCCCGCATTTTTTTAAAATCCGGACCCTCGCTTTCCGGATCGAATTTTGACGTTCCGAACCATCCAATATGTTTAAAAGGTGTTTTCAAGGGTCCCCGTGAGAAATCAACAAAAGAAAAATGCCGGGAAGGGCTTGATCCGGGCATTTTTTCGTTATAGTTTTTATGAAAAATTACTCGGATCAAGCCTTTCCTGGTATTTGTTTTTGCTGATTTCTCGCAGGGACCCTTAAAAACACTTTTTAAACACATTGGACGGTTCGGATCGTCAAAATTCGATTGGGATCTATGAGGTGTGGATTTTTTTTAAAATCCGGGATCCTTGATGGGAAGTGTGGTGATATATAGTAAATTAAATATATACATTAATATATGTATGTATGTATGTATGTTTTTTTCATGCTTAAATTGCAAAATATAAACACTTTTTCCGTGCAACATGTGTGTAATAGTTAAAGAAGGGTTAATTACACTTTTTAACCCAAACATTTGAGTAATAACATTTTTATCCCTGAAAAAATAAAAAAATTACAAATTGGCCCCTGCCACGTCCGGCACGTGTCCCCCAAAAAAATAAAAAAAAATAGGGGACACGCCACGTGGCGTGTGCCATACGTATTTGGGCGTGTCCCCGCCGTGTCCCTGTGTTTGACACGTGGATATGACAACCTGTAGAAGTGTCGGTGCTTCATAGCATGCAGGATCCCGCATATTAACAAAATGCGGACCTTGTAGTTCCTGGCCATATTTCGATGATCTAAACCGCTCAATGTGTTTAAAACATGTTTTTAAGGGTCCCCTCTAGGAATCGGCAAAAAAAGTTGCTTGGATCAAGCCCTTTCTGGTCCCTTTTTTTTTTTGAGCCGATTCCTTGCGGGTATCCATAAAACACGTTTTAAACACATTAAACAGTTTAGATCATCGCAATATGGCCAGAAACTATGAGGTCTGCATTTTAACAAAATGTGGGTCCTTCATAGGATCCGTGGGGTGTGTGTGTGTGTGTGTGTGCGTGTGTGCACTCTTGAGAAGTAAGAGTTTGACATGTTATATTCATTTGTTTAGGTTCCTTTTGGATGGTTTTCTGGTGAGGAGCAAAAATTACTCGAAAGATATCGTTTTGATGCTTATGTGCAGTCTTCCGGCCGCATACGGGTATGCATAAATTCAATTAGAAACGCATTCATTATGGCACTTCAAAAGTATGGTTCATGCTTGGGTGGAAAAGAGACAACAAGGGTGATTTTGTTGTGAGAGATGAAATTTTGTGTTATAAGCATAATAGCAAATAGCACTTCAGTTGATGAAGGATGTCAATGGCAGAATTGAGGCTTTTGTTTTTATTATTTTTTCCTGAACTTTTGGAAGTGTTATGGGTATCTTGATGGTCGTTATGTTAAATACTTGCTATTTATGTTTTGCTCAAGAATTTTTTTAGTACTTTCATAATTATGCTGAGTTTTGAACAATGAACAATTCTCTAGCTGAATTTTAGCGTCCCTGCATGTTTTACGTTCATGCTTCTAATCATTGAACAATTATACATTGGTGAGATTTAATGCGAGTTTTATTTGCCATCAAGTGGCTCATGTTTCCTAATCTAATAGGGGCATAAGAATTGTTATTGACTGGACATCACGGTGGCTACATTTCCTCCCTCCATTGTATTCTTAGATAACCTGCATCGCAACCTGTTGCTCTTCCACCACCAAGTGATCTAATATTTTTACTTTGATCTGTATTTATTTGGTAGGTGATTATTCCAGTAATTTAATTCGGCCAATTGGGAGTATTTCCTTTTTATTTTTATCTGTTATCTAAGATTTTTTTTAAAAAAAAAAATAGTGTTCAACAAGTCCTATTTAAAAAATAATAGTTTTTTGGATTCTCTGTGAGGTGTTTTTCTGTGCTGTACTCTGGGATACATGAGTTTGGTTCTGCATCAAGAAAAAGTAGAGAGAGATGGAATAGAAGAGTAGTAAAGATAGTATCGATGTTTAATTTTCTTTGCCTGCAGTGTGATACTAATGTTTCCGCAATACTGCGTGGTATGGTGCAAGGTTTTTCTCCGCCGATGACAACTCAGGGGACTATTCTACATGTAAGCTTTTCTTGCTCGATTTCTGAATGATTTGGAAGGCAATAAAAGCTGGTACCCTAAGATATTCCTATCTGTCATTGATAGCCGCTAGGATTGATTGAAAGGCAAGGAGAAAGTGATGGTGCTAGGTTTGGTTAACAAAACTTAGATGTAGTTTGTGAATCATGGTAACCATAAAGTAGGGCTTAGATGTAATCAACAACTGGATTATTCGCAAGTGGTTGGGTCTTGAAGTACAACCAACCTCTTAAGATTTTGGTCTTCTTTGTATGCTTTATTGTAGAGCCTTTTGTTTTCTTCATTAGTTAAGCTTTTTATTTGTATCATTACTTGAGCTTTTTAGCTAGGTTATTTGTGTGAGTCAAACGGGGAGATATAAGAAATTAATATAAGAAATTGACTCTCTCTCTCTCACACACACACACACACACACACACACACACACACACACACATCCACACCCACCCACCTGTTTAGTAGAAAGTAGTATTACTACAGTAATGAAAATCTGTTACAGTTACCTGACAATTTGGATTGACAAGCCCATGACGTATAGACATTTTCTCTGAAAACATCTATGGGAATATGCAGGCTTATCATCGTCATTTAGGGGAATTGCACTACAAACACCAATTTTTTGCATGCAGAAAAGGCCTTGCCAAATGTGATTTTATCAAGGTGTGTCGATCTTGGCATTATACTGCTAATCGTCTCTTTTGATTTCAGCTTTATGTGTATGCGGTATGCGTGTGGTTTTATGATTGTTATTTTATGTTTTCACTTTTCAGTGTGACAGTGACTTTGATGAAATATTTCAAAGACTTAAATCTGAGAAGAAATGGCCTCAACTCCATGAGAGCGTTATCAGAATTGCTTTGGATGTATGTTACTCCTACCAATTTATCTAACTTTATTTGGTTATTTTCTTCTCTCTCTGGTTCCGGTGGACTAAAATTACTCGCCATGTCCTATTTCAGTAATGGGCTGGTCGTTTCTTTTTGTCATGGGAGTCATCTAAGTATATCGGGCCATGTTAAATGGAGAGAAGGAAATTGTTCATCCTCCAACAAAGGAAGTTCACACGAACACATCAGTTTACAGGAAATACAGGACATGACCTGCCTGCCTGAAACAAACGAAACATTTACATTATAAAAATTCATAATTAGAACATAAATATTTATACACATGCTGTGTATTCATAATGTGACTTACTCATTTGGCATTGGAAGGGTAAAGCTGAAATGACTTTCCTTGTCCTGACACACACGCAGATGTTGGGATAAAGGAGACCTAGATCAGTTTCTGTCCTGGCACCCCATTCCTTCCATCCAAGCATATTCACTGGGGCAATAATAATAGGTAAAAATATCAGCACATAGATAAATTGAAATTTTTGAATTTGATTACCACTTGAGATTTCTCATCTACATACCAACAAGAAAATTGCAGCAATGCAGAACTTTGTGTTTTTGAGTTCGAAGAAAATGGCTAAATCACTATCAAATAGTCGAAAATTTCTCATTGAAAGTATTTTTTTCCCCTAGTCTTAAAGCTTTCATCTTTGTATGGGTAAAATGGAGTAAGATATTGTAACTAATTCCTAAATTCACAAACCCTATTATGAATTTCTTAGTCGCACGGACATTTCCAAACTCATTTTAAGAATTCAGTTGGCAGAATATTGTTGATTTATGAAATTTCTAAATAATCAAAATCTGAGGTTTTTTTTTTATTTATGGTTTGAGAAATTTTTAGGATTGGGAATCTATAACAACACAAAGCAGACACAAACCCGCAGGAGTTGTGCCAAGTCACCCATAACAATCAGCACTTTGATGCCCTAACAAGATCTGTTTTGCTGATCAATGATCAACCTTTCTATTATGTTTTAAAAAATCATTGAAGAAAAACTGGCTTATATAATTACTTAACTAAGAACTTCTCTGGGCCTCAGTGACGCCTCACTGTGACATGAGAGATTGTATCCTATAATGTAATTCTATATAGTATTTGGATGCTTTCTTAATATATATTTTTTATTTCTGAGTTTATTTTCATTTATTTGTTTTTGCAGCAACATTTCTCTCTCCTTCGTATGTTGAATGATGATAATTTGGCTATGATGGGCTGTGTTAGCGTTGGGAACATAACTGAGGTGATGCATAATGATATTTCTAGTAAAGTTCAAGATAAATTGATATTGTAGACGTTTTATGATTTAGTATCGTACTTTTTCTATGTACAGTTATGTATTGCAATTAGTGGCAGTTGAAATTTCTTCCTTATTTTGGTAAATGTTGCAAGGTGGCATAAAAGTTACACACACTTGTATGTTAGATAAACTGAGAACTGTTTTTGATGTGTTCAGAACAATGTTCGCATATTTATCGTAATTTTACTAGAAATAGAGCCAGGGAACAAGCAATTTGTTGTAGCAGTATTAGTGCTATACTGCTATTAGTATTACTACTATTATTGTTGTTGCTATTACCACTACTACTTCTTACTCAGTAGTTTTGATTAAGAACCAGGGAGATAAGCTATTGGAGGCAATCAACAAGGAATATGCTAAAGAACTTTGTGATTTGACCAAGAGCTTCCAGGAGGTAACTTCTGTAATGTAATTTCACCTCAATTTGATGATAATGGCAATTATTTTTTGGATAACTTGTTTTTGGTTTTTATGCCATTGCAGCTGAGGAAGATTTATTACTTTAAGCACTTGGAATTCAAGATTCTTCAGCATAGACTTGCTGATCAAGCTGTTGCTTCAAGAACTGCATGTATTCCAAAGGTCATTAACATGTCTCTTCTCAATATCATCGTAAACTTCTACCATTCCTTCTAGTCCTATAGTTGTTATAAAGTATTATAGCCTAGGTTTAGATGAAATTAAAACATCAAAATGAATTGAATGGTTTTCTATTTCAGTACTTCCCTCTGATTTCTTAGTTGTGAACTTCAGTGGATTCTGTTGCGAGTCTAATTGACTACCAACATAGGCTGCCCAAAAATAGACGTGACTGACATACTGAAGAAATTGGTGTAGCTGTAGGTACCATAGGAAACTGTTCGCAGATGAACTCAAGGCCAAGAAGCATGGATACAGATATATGCTCATAATATGGGAACACCAACACGCAGAGGACACCACAAATATTATTCTTTCTATGTTTTTGCATGTTTTGAGGATTTATCCATGCAAGTAGCAATTAGTGGATCCGGAAACAACAAAAACTAATGGAAGCTTACACTAATTCTATGCTCCCTCCACCCTGTTAGTTTAGACTGTTTAGTCCAATACACAAAATGAGAATTCTTTTTTTAAAAACCATTTTTTACCGAAAAAATTAATTCTTTTTGCAAATTGAAAGAACTCATTCATATCTATTAATTGGTAAAGTTTGAACTTCTTTTGATAAGTATATAACTACAACAACAATAACATAACCCATTTAATCCCCAATAATTGGGGGTATGGGCGGGGGAAGGATAGGAGACAGACCTAACCTTTGGCAATAAATGCACAAAGTGGCTGCTCCCAGATTGATAAGTATATAACTGTTAAAAAAAATTCTCGTTTTGCGTATGGGACTAAAATTAATTGGACTATGGGAGGATAATTAAAATCAAGCATCTCTTCGGTAGCTGAAGAAATTAGGGAAAGCAAGCATTGTTGGAAAGAAGTGTTTAGAGAGATACAGGAGAGAAATCTGAGATGGATTGCTGGATCTATAGAAAACGAGGGTTTTCTCCTTTCCTTTTAAGTTAATACAATTTAATCTCAAAATTAGTGTAAAATAAAGAATTGACTCCATCGTGTCCCCCTCCATGTCTAACTTGAGACGCACCTGTCCCCTTGTGTCCCTTGCATGTCCCATGCTTCAAAATAGTGAATATTAATTGGACACATGCCCTTGGTGTGTTCGACGCAGATACGGGAATCCATTGGTTGTTTTGGTGTTTCTTAAACGCAAAGTGTGCCTTTAAGAGTGAATTGTGCTTTTTCTTTCTAGATGCTGTACGTAAATGCTCAATTGTGACATAGTTAGTTCAAATCCTCTTAGAAGCAAATGCTTTGGATATTGGATTCTTGTGGCGACGATTGCTTGTGATACTCTCCTCCAATTGGCAATTGCACATATTTTGTGTGCACCATGCGGGAATATTTTTATGGAATGCCTATGTTAATAATATACACTTACCTTAGTAACCAGGCGTGGCCGATAAATTAGTTTTATTTTGAACTTTTCCCTAAACTAATAGTCAGTCTAGGTTTATTTTGAACTTTTCCCTAAACTAATAGTCAGTCTACTATTAAAGTTTTCTGTTGCTAGCTAATGTTTGAGGATTTCCCATTGTGATGTTGTGAGAGCTCTATAGTGAAATTTCCATCTTTTAGTCTGTAGTGCACAGCCGCACCTACATTTATGGACCTGTTGCTTTGGTCAAGGATTTTGAGAATGGGGAGGATGGATGGGACTGTTGCTTTAACTGGTTATGGGTGGTTTGGTGTGGTGTAGATGATGCGAAATTGATCTAGTTAGGAAAGGTTATGCCTTCTAATGTTATCTGTCCCTAGTTTGTGCGGTATCGTCGTGCAAATGTGATAGTGAAATGGGGTGAGCAATTCCTGTAGCTAAAGGTTGTGTTCTATGGTGGACATCCATAGGGCATTTAGCGAGCTCTATCTGCTTATTCCAAACCCCAATAGACAAACAAAGTAGAACTGTGGCCTAGCAGCAAGTGGCCGGTTTCAGTGCTGGTGAAGATGACGGACATCAGTGTTTTTCCACTTTAAATTTCCCTCTCTAGTAGGCAGCCACGAGGGTTTTGTACAATGTCAAACGATTGTTCAAGTATGGACATGTGTACCTTTACTTGTCAGCTTCCTCATCCGCTGGTCTGGAGGATTGAGGGAGAGATTGTCTGACAAGAGGGGTTCTTCTTATGAATAACAGTTTTTGGGGAGCAACAGTGGCAGATCCAGGAATTCCACACAGGGGGGTCACCTTTGAAAAAAAAAAAAAAAATCAGTCCAATATAACGAGAACATAATTTTTTTAAACATTCTTTGTTAGGCCAAAAAGTTCAAACTTAAAACATTAGTAGTAAAGATTTCATACACATTGTGCTTATGATGCTTGAAAAAAAAGAAAGTAAAGTCCTATTGTGCTTATAGTGACTACGAATCATGTAGTAAAATAATAATTGTGTCCCGCATGATTGTGATCTGATCTGTAATATTATAGGGCTTATTGAGAAGAGTATTCATCAACAGAGGTTGTTTTTTTGATTGGCAAAAATATATTAATCTTTGAAAACAAATTACAAAGATTAAACAGACCCGAGACTAATAACGCCAAGGATCCAAAAGGGGAAAATAACAAGACACTACATGGATGGCAAGAAACCAGCCAAAGCAAAGAAAAACAACCCAGACAACCATGAACTCCTGATCCAGAAACACAACTAGGAAGACCACAAAACCACCACAGAAGGCTACAACGCTACTCCCTTAAAACCAGCTATGCTAAGAGAAAACCAGCAACATCAAAACCTGATCTAAGAATAAAAAAACCTAAACAGCCCAAAAGCCACTGGCAACGGGATCAGCACCAAAGAACTTCCGCAAACAACCAGAAACAAATCAGAGCTCCACTGAAATGGAGGCACCTTCATCCAATTCATCAAGAGCTTCAATTTCCTTCTCAGAAATTTCAACTCCCTCCAATTCTAAATATTTCTTTATATTATAGCCATAGTTTTGAATATCGGCCGATACGGTACGTATCGGCTGGTTCGTCTCGGGATTTGGAGGCTCCAATACCGATACGTACCGTACCGTATCGGCCGATACGCCAAAAAAGTTAAAAAATTCATGACCGCTACACCCGATTTCCGCGACGTATCGCTGATACGTCCCGATATCGCGACCGATACCGCTATTTAAAACTATGATTATAGCCTTCCCTTCCAAAATATTTTACCCCGCACAGAGCACCCAACTCCATATTCTTACGAGCTTGCTTGATTAACCTCAAATTCTTGATCCGAATGTCGCAACTATCTACATCTTGATTTGTTCCGGAGTTTATTGATGCTATAATTTCTTCCTCCAACCTTCCCTCCATTCTACTAACTTCCTCTTGAGTCATATAATTGGGCCCATCGATACTTCCTTTCTTCAAGCTCTATTTCAATCTCCTCGATTTGTTCTCATTATGATCCCGGCTAAACGTCCTAGAGAACAATGCAGCTTTCAAAGGATTTTTAGTCCAAAGAGGATTCCTACATTTACCTTTAACGATTTGACGTCTCTTTTTCTGGTGCATGTGAACCACAAACTTAATTAGAGGGTCAGTCGAGACAAGATCGGAGTCATCAATGTCATAATCCACCATTGTCATATTAGCTTTCGAACTTGAATCAACAGAGTTATCTTGATATTTATTTCATACTATTAAAATGCTGTTGCATTTTTGATACCTATCGATGTCAGATCAAGGTAATCTTCTAAATAAATGCTCTTCTTAACGTACCCTACAAGATGTACAATTCAGATCATTGGGATAACAGGCACACAATTATCTAATTTTTCTTCAAAATTCATTTGGTACTCAGGGTCCTAAATTCTAAATGGAAATTTGAAAGGTTTGATCGAGTATGTGTAATTATCCAATTGACCTGATTTTTTACAAGACCAATCGAAGAATTATTTTAAAGTTATTGAACTACTCAGATGTTTTATTAACCGGGAAAAAGAAGTTAAATTCCAGGGGGGTCACGTGGCCCCCCTGTGCCCAATGTATATTCGCCACTGGTGAGTGACTGATGAGGGCAAGGGATAGCATTCTTGCCAGTGAGAATTTGAACGCGAGGGAAGTTTCTGATGGATTGGTAGTGTATTTGTAAGGGTGCTGGTTAAGCATTGAATAATTTGTTGTTCCATTGTATGGCGGCCATGAAATGCTTGGATTGGTGAAGTACCTTTCTGCATAAAATATGCTCAAGGAGGGGTAACGGTAACTACTTTTTTCATCATGTTGTGCATTTGGTAAGAGTGGGTTCGTAGATTGTGAGAGTGGGTTCGTAGATTTTTTGAGATCTCGAAAGATACGTAAACGAGTCTTGTTTTCAGTTTTGATGAACTTTTTTCTGTACTTCGTTGTTGAAGGGTATGCCTGCGCTTCTTTGATTCAATTAATCTCTTTATAACAGGAATGCCCTCTAAATTCTTTATGTTTGTTGTGCACAAAGACGTACTCGTTGGCCAAGTGTGACTTGCATTGTGAGAATGCCTGCGATTGCTACCATTAAGAGATTACACCAGTAGTTGCTTTTTAGATTATGTTTTTTATTTTTCCCCAAATACTCGCGTGTTCAAGAAATATGAACTCATTCGTATGAGAGTTCTGATTTCAGTCCGACATGTTTGTTCAGTGCTGCTTCGGAAAGCAATGGGCTCAACTTTATTTACTGTTCAGCAATAGGTGGCCTTTGCTGCCGGTTGTCCTTCTGGCTTGTTGGCTAATTGATTTGAAATTAAACCACAGGTTTTGGGTTCAAGGATTGGTACCACCAAGCCAAAAAGAAAAAAAAATGGGTGGCCTTTGCGGGTATCTAAGTAGCAAGGATGTGGACATGGGTATGGGTATGGAGACAGGACATGATATTGTTAGGAAAGTCATGATATGAGGATCACCGAAAGCGATTTTAATTTAACAAAAATTGATCACCAAAAGATAGGTTATTTATGTAGTTAAATAAGTTATACATATTTAAGGGAAGAAAAGTATTGGTATTCATATAACTTATATAAAAAAAAAGGCATTGATATTTCTGTGAACATTTGGTGTTCCATGGATAGCATGTTTTTATTTTTTGGCCATACGCCTAAATCGTAGATTGAATAAGCGTATCAGTAAATGGTTTATATTTTTCAAAATTTAATGGCTTTAGAAGCTTAAATAAACAGGTTAAGTGGGAAATAACACTCTTCTTGAGCGGGGCTTGAAAATATCATGTCAAGCCCGTTTATTTAATTCGACTGAGTGAATTCCGTAATTATGCTTGGCCCGAACCTTGTCAGGCCCCATAAAATGTGAAACCCAGTTGAATGGGCTTGATGTTAGATCCCTGAGCCCATCCTGTATGTTAGCAGCCTAGGAAATTGAATTGGACCCATTAAATCAGATGTACAAAGACCACATTAATGCAGTTTAATGGAAAGCATGTGAAACATTTGGATAAAAACAGCAGGCAGTGGTGAAGCACTAAAAGCTCTTCATCGTGTTGGGACTTGTAGCCCTTAGGTGGTAGTCCTACATCTCAATGCAGCAGCCTATGCCATTCCCATCCGGTGACCGCCTCGTCTCAGCTGCTAGGTCAAAAGCAATCAGCCAAAATTATGCATCTGTGGTGAGTCAGCTTAAGAGATGCGTGTCCCATGCATACCTACCCACAGATATAATAAAAAGTTTGGAAATGCACGGCTTTATTTTGTATTGTTTGCTCTTTCATTGCACAAGTTTGAACCCTTTTGCTCCATAATTAATTTTTGATTCTTTGGTGCTTATGGCATTTGTTTCATACCGTTGCATTTAGTGTATTTTTCTTTTGTTCAAAGTGGTAGCTCTTCTTTAAGCTGGTTAGTTGCGTACTTTGTATCCTGTTGTACTAATGTATTAGACACTGTATTGACTCGTTTATTACAGGAGTGCCATTTTACTAGCCCTAAGTTGATCCAAGTAAAAGATAGAGCACTGGTTGCCAAGAACCGGATATTGGAAAAAATTTCTGGACTAAAAGTTCGTCGTGTGGGACGGGGTTTTGGGGGTCCTTCCACTAGTCTAGTGCCTGGACTTGTTTTATTTGCTTCTATTGCTACTTTAGGTATTGGAAAGAAGAAGGCCTGAAGAAAATGAATGGCTCTGTGAGAAGATATTTATTCGTTGACAAAGGTTAACTTCTAGGGTTGCGGTGTTGAGTACAAATGTACATTTTTATTGAAGTTGAGACTAACTTTATGTAGTAAGGATCGTTTATCTGTCACCCAATATTCAGAAAATATTCAGAAGAAGAATACTTTGTGCTACTCAACTAGTTTGATATAGAATGCTTTTTTGGCTGCTATGGTTGACAGGCTGGTTCGGGACTAGTGAGCTCGTTTAAATGTTTGCTTTGCTACAAAAATTATGTTCTTTTTTGGTTGATGCCAATACAAAGAATTCACTTGTATCGTTTGCTCTCCCTCTCTTCCCTTGCCTTGTTTCTTTTGCATTTGGGAAACTTGTCCATTTATTAGTTGTTACTAGCATTTGCTGGCAATTCAAAAAATGCTCAATTGGTTAAGCATCTAACATTGCTGGATGGCTCGTACCACCTGCCAATGTAATGAACGATTTTCTTGTATACCATTCGAAGCAGGGATGTGACTTTTAATTGTTTAAGATGATCTATGGAGGGTGACATTATCTCTGTTTATTCTACACCATTCAACTTTTCCTTAAACATTTTGACTTGAAAGAACTAAGTACCTCATATGAGGTTGCTAGTCTTGAAAGGTCGAGGGGAAAAAATGGCATGGTGATCCCAGACCTTCAAAATAAGTTCTCTCGATGTAAAAGTTTCTTCATCGCTTGCAAATCCTTTTGACATTTGTTCATTCCAATATGCTTTTCACCCGTGGGCTCTATTTGAGTCAAGGATTTGAGGACGCTAATGGAAAAGCAAAAGCAAAAGCAAAAATAGGATCCAATCATGCACAACCATTTGATCGTTCTACTTGTTTTCTTTTTCTCTTCCTTTCATCATGCTTTATCCAAATAGCATCCTACTTACCTGGAAATAATGTGATGCTGATGGAGTATTTTACTAAGGCCTTTTACCACCAAAAACTTGTGTGGGTTCTATGGACTTTTTGGCAAATCCCTTGAATTTTGTGGTGGGATGAAGTTTCTCAGAATGGAATTGTTTGGGCTTTGCGGAGGCTTTAGGGCTGCAACAAAAACCGAAAGAACCACAACCACTAATTTAGTCCGTAAGAAATTTGAGAATTGCGAGACACTATTTTGTTCGGTCCATGGTTTTTTGCTATGAAACTGTGAATTATTGAACTGAACCTTGAAGTGCGTATATACGATTATATGTGTTATGAAAATTGGTATATCTCAAGTAGGCTGGGTTTTTTTTCCTTCTAAAAATTTAGAAGTTTAGGGAGCTTCAGTGTTGTGCTAAATTTGTGATTTTATTGACTTATTCGGTAATGGGTTGGTGTCGACATTATGCTTTGGCTATTCAACAAATCTCTAGAACTCTGAATGGTGCAGTATAGTAATTGATTTGTTATACCATCGTATTTTGCCGATTCAATCAACTGTTTATGTATCAAGATGGACCCCATTTCTCATTTTGGCAATATAAATCAGAGGGGATGAATGTCTTTATTTTTGGCTTGGATTTAACCCCTTTGTGCTAATGCCGTGAATGTTTTATTAGAATGTAATTGTGAGTCGTAGATTGATTCGGTTTAGTCTGTGGAACTTTTGATCCGGACACAGTCCTTAATTTTTGGAACTGTAATAGTTCAATCCTCGGGTTTTTAGAAATCAGACCAACCCAAATTGAGTGCACCCACGAGATAATTAACGTTGATACACATGGATAAATTGAACACAACTTTCTAGGAGTAAATTAAGTGAATCAATATGGATGTGATTGGCCCGCTGCCCCTGTAAGTCTTCAAGCATGATACTAACCCTAGTTTTATTTACCACCATCTTCTCAGGTCCATATTTCAATCATCAAGCTCCAGATCCCTAATTTATATGTTGTTTTCCCCTTTTTTGAGAAACGGACTGGTATGTTTGGTGGGTGGACTGGTATTTTTGGCAGGTGAAATTGGAGGTGGAGTTTAGGATGTGGGTGCACTTGAGATGCCGAGATCGGGTTGTTAATGGCGATTTGTTCGTCGGAGAAGTAGTAGCGAAGATGATTATCGAGTATGGAGCTGGAGGTGAAAAGTTTGAGAGAGGGGTGGGTATGGCAGATGGCGGTATAATGGTGCGGGCGTGTGAACCATGAAGCATGGTTTTTGGGTTTCTGGAGCGTCTTCTTCCCTTCTTCTTCGTGTTTTTTTTATTTTAAAGTTAGTGAAATACCACTGACGCCCTCCGTCTTAACGGACAAGATGGATGGCGTTAGGGATGGGGACCAAATTGGCACACATTTTAAACATTGGGGATAAAATTGGACAAATGTTTAAATTGGGGACGAAATTGGCCACTCACTAATACTTTGAGGACCAAAAAGGTAAATAAGCCGAATTACACAAGGCATAACATAGGATAATATGCCCCCATAAGGCCCCAACAAAAAAGCCATAACAAAATAGACATTACTGCAGCCATAACAGCCCCATAATTACGTTGCTGAAAACTGTGCCATAATACATTAATACTTAGTTACTGCCAACAGTGCCATACTACTTAGTCAATTATATTGCAGAAAACCCAACAAAAGAGTATTAAAGTTACTGCCACAGCAGCCCTAACAACACAAGTCGTGCCTTAACACAAGTAGGCCCCGTTTGGCGACCGGAGATGATTTTGGGTGGACTTGTAATGAGGGTGGATTTGTACTGAGGGTGGCCCCACCTCATAAGAAGGGTGGATTTGTTAGTGAGGTGTTTGGATGGTATTTTGAGGAGGGGAATTTGGAAGGTGGATTTGATAGGATAAGAGGGCAAATGACCTATTTGCCCCCAATTTATTATTTTAGTAAAGTAAATGGATTAATTTCGTTATAATAATAATAAATATATAATAATTACATAAAAATTAAGAAAAAAACATATTAATACATAAAAATATTGAAAACGGTTTACAAAAAAAAAATATTTTCGGGGGAAAAGTAATTAATAATTATTAAATTCATTAAATGAATAAAAAGACAACAAAAAATATAATATTCGGTGAAAAAATAATAATTTCGGATTAATTTGTTAAATGAATAAAAGACAACAAAGAAAATATGCACGGGATAAAATTAATAATTATGTATTTCTTAAATTAATAAAAGACAATTACTTGTTGATTTGGATGGTGAGTAGGTGTGTGTGTATATATATATAATTATTTTTATTAACTTTTTTGTTGAATGGAGAGTAGATGGTAGTTGAATGGTTAATGGTTGGTGGAGTGGTGGATAGATGATTGAATGGTGGGTTTGTGGTTGAATGTTTGATAACATTTTGTTTATAAATACCAAACAAAACTCATGTTTTTTTTTACAAATCGATTTTTGAATAAAAAAAATATCAGTTTCTATTTCATTTGTGTTTTTAACTTGACTTGGTTTCAAGTTTCAACAGTATTTCGAGTGCAGGTGTGAAAATGGCTTCCCAAATGGCGGTTTGGGGTGGCCCCTGGACTCCAAATCCAGGTGAAACCCAAATCAGGGGGTAGCGAAGTCGCCAAACAGGGCGGTAGCATGCAACTACACTTCATAATCCCAGATACACAGTGCAAAAAACCAAGTACTTAATTGGCACAAAACATAATGGGAGACAAAATACTTAGTTCAAAGTCTTAAAGTTACTGCCATAATACTTAGTGAGGATTGGCTGATTAAGTGGAAGACCCTTGTGTGCCATTTAGTCCAGTTGGTTTACCTCCAAACCACTGGACTATGGTGATTGTAAAAGTTTGTGCATTGGAATCTTCCCTTTAACCCACCTCTTCCCAGGGCAGTTGCTGTCCCTCTTCCTCTTCCAGCACCAGGTGTCCCTCTTCCTTTTCCTCTTCCTCTTCCTCTTGTTGCCCTTGAGGTACCAGCGCCCCCCTATCCCCTTCAGTTGTTGTACTTCCCCTTCCAGCTCCCTATCCCCTTTCAGTATTGTTTTTGGATAAAAAGCTTTTATCTGAACATGCAACCTTAAGACATGTATGTTGGATTCTTAAAGAAGATTTTTTTTTTTTTTGAAGGAAATTTTTTACATACAAAGACATGCATGAATGTTAGATTCTTAAAGAAGAGATTTTTTTTTTTTTTTAACAAAAGTACTGACATCAATTTTCTAGCTATGCCACTACCCCAAAGGATTTCATCATCAAAGAACATACAAGACAAAGTACCTGAACATTTGATTACAAATTTACATACAATCATGAAAATCAACCCCGTGTAAAAGAGAATAATATATATGAACAATTGAACATGCACATAGACAGAGGCGGATGCATTAAGAGCACAGGGGGTCACGTGACCCCCTGGAATTCCATATTTTTTTTTTTGGGAGTTAAAAATCTAGAAAAGGGTCTTCACTCTCCAAAATCTATACCCCGTGGCGGATTAATGCTTTTAGTTTGACCAACAAATAATTTAAGAAAGAATTCACCAACTAATATTGAACAAATCTGATTAGTAGGGCTGAGCACAGAACCGCGTAACCCGACCAACCCGCCCGACCCGACCCGACCCGAAGTCAAACGGGCGGTTCAATCAGAGTATTCGGGCGGTTCACGGGTCAGAATCAAGGTTTTTCGTCGGGTTTCGGGCGGGTGACGGGTTAAATAGTTAACAACCCGGTAAAACCGACCCGACCCGACCCCTATACGTTCAAGCAAATATTTTCAGAATATGATAACAGCTGTACACAACTACCCATCTCCCCACACACGTGTTCCCATCCCCAACCCATTATTCTTATTCTAACCCTAACCCAATCCCCAGATCTAAATCAAAAAACCTTTCTCTTCTTCTCTCTCTCTCTCTCTCCTTACACGCCCCATATTCTAAGTTTCTAACCCTAAAAATGAAAAATCTCTCTCTGCTTCTCGCTCTCTCTCTCTAAGATCAAGATGTGAGCCGTGCGTGAATCTCTCCCTTTCTACCCAGATTGTCTCTTCATCCTTCTACTCGTGTAGTTCTCTGTCTCTCAGCTGTAAGTTTTTTTATTCAGATTTCAGTGATTTCACATGCATTCAGTTCATGATATTGTAGTTTATTTCAAAATGGGTGATTAATTTTTGCTCTAGATTTGATTTTTTACTCAAAACGAAAAATCTAGCAGCAAAGTGTTTTCTTTTTTTTGATCGGATGTAGCAGCAAAGTTTTGGGAAATAACCCATCATTTTGTCTTTTCTTAGTTGATTATCCAACCATTTCATTTTTAACTTCAAAGTTCAGACTATTAGGGATCGATTATCCCATCATTCCAGGAAATGAAGACTAAAACTTGGAACAGTTGGAACTCCAAGCCCACGTGATGGATCTGTTATTTCACAATACCATTTATGTGATTTTTTTTTTAATTTTATGTCATGTTTTCATGTGATTTTCGTTTGTCAAGTGTTGGATCTCTTCTTATGACTTTTTTTTTTCTTTTTTTCCAAACAGGTTATGGATCCTCCTGTTGGCGGTAATGATGCCCAAGCCGACACTCAGGTTGGTGATCAACCTATAAGGGGCAGGAAGCGAAAGGCCAAGGTAGTGAAGGAAAAAAAAGCTGGTACGAATCGGGAGCCAGCGGCTTGTTGGGACCACTTTGACAAAACTGAGGCCAAGGATACTGAGGATGGGATACAGCGGGCTACATGCAAATATTGTCGTACGGTATATCTTGCTGATCCTAAGATTCATGGTGTTAGTACTTTAACAGCCCACATGAATAGGTGCAAAAAATATCCTTATAGAAATGAGCAAGGGGGTCAGCAAACATTAAATTTTCAACATAAAAAAGATGGACAAGAGGGTCTTGAACTTGTTGCCACAACCTTTACTGTTGAAGCAGCTAGAAATGCTCTTGTTGAGATGATCATAATTGATGAATTGCCCTTTAGATTTGTTGAAGGAGTTGGGTTTAAAAGATTTTGCAACATCATGCAACCTAAGTTCAAAAATATCCCATCTCGTTTTACAATTGCTAGAGATGTTGTCAAAATCTTCAATAGAGAGAGGGAGAAGTTAAGGAATCTCATACAAGGTCGTAGGGTTTGTCTCACCACGGACACATGGACATCGATCCAAAATCTGAATTATATGTGTTTGACTGCACACTTTGTGGGGGATGATTGGAAGCTCCATAAAAGAATTTTGAACTTTTGTCAAGTAGAAGACCATAAGGGAGAAACAATTGGTAGAGAAATTGAGCGCTGCATAATTGAATGGAACATTGGTAGTGTTTTTACTTTAACGGTGGATAATGCTAGTTCAAATAGCACTACTATTAAGTACTTGGCGAAGAAAACGAAAGATTGGGAGGGAACCATCTTAGAGCATGAATTTTTACACGTTCGTTGTTGTGCACATATCCTTAACCTTATTGTTTGTGATGGTTTGAAAGAACTTGATTCATCTATTGCTTGTATACGTGAGGTTGTGAGGTACGTAAGGTCTTCTCCTAATAGGCTTGAGGCTTTTAAAATTTGTGCCAAGAAGGAAAAGATTGAGTCCAAAAAGTATTTGTGTCTTGATGTACCTACTAGGTGGAACTCCACCTATTTAATGCTTGATGCTGCCCACAAGTTTGAGAAGGTTTTTGATCGATTTCATGATGAGGACTCTAGTTTCAAGTCTCTTTTTAAGGATGATGAGGTTAGCGAGGGGGAGGATGAATGTAATGAACATGGGGACATTGGAGTGACCAAGAGAAGTGGTGCAAAAGGAGGCAATGGGCCAAGCGGGGGAAGTGTAGCAAAAAGGAAACCAAACAAGAAAGATTGGAATAATTGTAGATTGTTTGTCCAATTTCTAAGGCTTTTTTATTTAGCAACTAAGAGGTTTTCGGGTACTCTTTATGTCACTTCAAATGTATTCTTTGCTGACATGTTTGTGATCCAAACTGAAATATATGGGTTGCTCAAAACCAATGACATGCTCTTGTTTTCCATGGCAAAAAGTATGAAAGAAAAACTTGAAAAGTATTGGGGAAAGGGGGATAAAATAAATCTGTTGTTGTATGTGGCAGTAGTGCTTGATCCTAGAAACAAATTGGACTTTGTTGAGTTTGCTTTCACTGACTTGTTTGATTTGGAGGTTGGTAAAGAAATGTCTGAAAAGGTGAAGAGTTGTTTGATTCGTTTGTTTGATGATTATGCTAAACGCTATTCCATGAATGCGAAATCTTATAATGTGGGTGAAGTCTCGCCCATGAATGTGGATGACGAGTGTAATGACCCCCACAAGGCTTTAGCAAGTAGGTTTAATTCTTTCATGGACCAGCGGTCATCAAATTTGTGCAAATCTGAGGTGGAAAAGTACTTAGCTGAAAGTCGTGAACAAACAAAAGATCCCTTGTTTGATATATTACGGTGGTGGAAGGAAAATTCCGGGAAATACAAAGTGTTGTCGCTAGTGGCGCGTGATGTCTTGGCATTCCCTGTTTCTACGGTTGCATCTGAGTCGGCATTTAGCACTGGGGGGCGAATTCTCGATCCTTTTCGCAGCTCACTTTCTCCCAAGATGGTAGAGATGCTCGTATGCGGGCAAAATTGGCTTCAAAACTATATCCGCATTGATCTTGGCAAGTCAATGGATTATGTTGAGCAATTTGAAGAATATGAGTCAGGTAAATATTTTTTTGTAAGATACATTCACCTTATTATCTTAAATGTTTGATATATGATATAACAAAGTGTTCTATGTTAGAGTTAGCGGAGGAAGTTAAATCTCAAACTGAAGCTCCTGTTCAACTTGATTAACCATTTGGCATGGTAAATGGATAGGTAAAATAACTTCTATCTTGGTTCTTATTTTCATTTGTTCACATATTTCATTCTCATTTGACATTTGTAACTTCTGTTTTTTGTAGGTATTTTTGGATGGTACAGTGGGTAACACTTTTTGGATGGTACAGTGGGTTTACACTTTCCAATGCTATATGAGTACATGGTATACTTTTGGTGCTTCATGGTAGTCTTGCCATATTTTTTGGTTCTTTTTTATGGCAACTGGTAATCTGGTAAGACTGGTATAGTAATCATGGGGTAGAATATTTTGCTAACTTTTTGATGGCAACTGGATATTGTTAATTATAATGTTTGGGACTTCTTGTTTTGGACTTTGGAATGTGGATGCTTTTAATTATAATAGCAGATTATGAATGATTGGGAATTTTTTTGGGGCTGTGGAGTGTGGATAAAGTGATGTAATTTAATAGCACGTGGATGGTTGGATGCTTTGGGTTTAGTTTCTTTTTGTACTAATCTAATGTTAATTGCTATGGAATGAGCCAATGAGGCATTTGTTTGTGTTCAATAATTTTTTTCCCTGTTAATGGAATTCCCATGTGTTATGGAATCTCAAAGTTGGCCCAATTTAATAATAGTAAATTCAATTTTCAAAAGTCCATTTGGCCCAATTTAATAACAGTAAATTCAATTTTCAAAAGTCTATTTGGCCCAATTTAATAAGGGTGAATTGTGTTGTAAAAATTTCAAATTTAAAGAGCACAATTCTTTAGAGAAGCCCAAGTTACATTGAACCCTTCAGATTGAGAATTAAAAATGAAAAGCCCAATTCAAACAAGGCCCATTGAAGGCCCAACCCGAATGACCCGCCCGACCCGCCCGACAAACCGAAAACGTACAACTCGGGCGGTTCCTCCAGTTTTATCGGTCGGAGTCGGGCCTGAAATTGGCTAACCCGATTATTTCGGGTCGGGGGTCGGGTACGGGCCCAACCCGACCCGAACCGACCCGTGCTCAGCCCTACTGATTAGGATCCTGCTATAAAACTATACATGAAAAACTTTAGGAATATATAGAGAAAAGATTACTTCCACCGGCGGTGGAAACACCCACTTTCCTCTAAACCAATAACATGCTGCCACATCACCGATTCATCACCAACTAAGTACAACATTTATAATTTATTACGTTGAAAACCCTTTCAAGTTTATACAATTACGCACAAGACCCATTGTCCTTATTGTGTAGTATTTTCTATTGTCCTTGTTGTGTATTTTCTATGGGTATTTTCTATTGGTATACCAGACGATTTCTTTTCTTCTCACAGTCCGACGACGCCGCTTGAAAGAGAATCACCAACATCTTCATCAGCAGCCACAGGTGAATATTCTATTCTTTCTCATTTACCCTTTTGTCTTTTGTTTTTCTATACAATATAATAACATATATATCTACACATATTTTGTGTTTGAGAGAAAACTGTTGGGTATTTAGGGCAAAAATTTCTTCTTCATATTTGTATGTAAAATTCCCATCCTAGCTCGCTATTATCTGCAAACCCATAACCCAGAATCTCTAAACCTCACAATTAAGAACACTATTAGTCTCCAATGTGTAGAAATTAGGTCTTGTTCATGTTCATTTTTTTTCTTACTTATTTACAGTTGATTGCTTACAATGTTTGTGCACTTACAATGATTGTGCATTTTATTTTCACTGTAGAATTGATATGGAAAATACATCAACTAAAGGAAATTTGCAAGAAGAGTACTACGTACACTACTACAAAAAGGCATAAAGGTCACGGTCTTTTGGTGTGATCTTTTACTTTCAATCTCGGTCAAAAAACCGTGATCTTATCTAGTGTGATTAAAAGTCTCCATCTTTCAATCACGCTTCTAAACCGTGATAAAAACTCATGAAAAACTGTGATTAAAACAAAACAAAAAACTGTGATATTTGACAATATAACATCTCAGTTTTTCCTAAAAACCGTGATTGTTTACAGAGAAAAGATCTCAGTTTTTAGTAAAACCATGATTAAAAAATGAAAAAAACCGTGATGAAAAAAATTTCCTCGCTAATATAGGCATCCAAAAATTGCATTATCTTGCAAACCTTGCTTCCATCTAGATTTGATCCTTTGACCTCTTGCACAAGACAAGTAACACCTAACCACCCCACCAATTATGCATTTCATTATATTGTTGAACTATTTAATATATATAATAGTTTTTGTAGGTCTTTCACTTGCCCATATTAGTTTCTTGAACATTGACTATGATTTTCTAGGCTTTATGTACTCTTATAGTTTCCAATCTTGTTTGAGAAAAGTTAATTTTTGGTTACAAAAATAATTTTTTTCCATCAAAACATCTAAATCCCTCTTCTCTTTCTCAGCATATTTATGATCCTCCAACTCAATAATTTTCATCAAATTGAAACTTTTCTCCCCATAAAATTTTACTCTCAACCGTTCTCCAATATCCATCACATTTTGAGCTTTCTTTAACAAGACAGAAAACATACTCCCTCCATCCCTTTTTGTTTATCATTTTTTGATAATCGTGTTAGTTTTCGATCGCTTATATCTTTTAATATCGATCTCCAAATATATGCAACATGGATCTTGTTTAATAGTTCACGATTAATTCTATTATACAAAGTTTTTAAAACGGTGAAAAACATTATAGATTGAAAGATATAAGCAATTTAAGGCATATTAGAAAATGGAATAATTGACAAACAAACTGGGACGGAGGGAGTAAGAAAGATCTCAGTTTTTGTAAAAACGTGATAAAAAAATTAGAGTTAGATTTTTTATCACGGTTAAGTACATAAACCGAGATGAAATACAGTTTTAATCTCGGTCATCTATAAAACGTGATTAAAAATGAAAATGAAATTATCTCACCTTACTTACAATCACACTTTTTAAATGACTGTGATTAAAACTCTTACTTACAATCACACTTTTTAAATGACTGAGATTAAAGCTTAATTTTATTACTATTTTCAATCACGTTTTATAGATGACCGAGATTAAAACTGTCTTTCATCTCGGTTTATGTACTTAACCGTGATAAAAAATCTAACTCCTATTTTTTAATCACGGTTTTACAAAAACTGAGATCTTTCTTATTTTTGAGGCGTGATCTTTATACATTTTTGTAGTAGTGGTAGAGGAAAATCCAATAGATGGTTTCAACAATTCAGATTTTGAGGAAGAGTGCTTTGTAAACACAAATTCGACGGAGTGTTTAAATGATCTAGAATTTTCAGAAAAGGAACAAATTGCTGGTGATACAAGTTCATCACCTGCTATCTTAAATGTGCCTATCGACCAAGATTTGCATGATGTGGTGTAATTTTATCGAGATGTAATTAGAAATGCATGCCTTTTTTACGAAGTAATTTGATTTTTTTTTTTACAGCCGCAGTTTGATTCTCGCAGCCCTGTTATTGTGTCTCAAGATCCAAAGTGTTCTACATACATGGTACTAGTACACCTATCTATGAAAAAAAACTCTAAACGATAGTTTTTTTTTTTTTTAAATTTTTTTTTGCATCCTCCTCTAATTTAACTTTTATTCTATCGCTCATTATTTATGCAGGATCTAATGATCGAGGCCACATACTCATCCTTGTTTTGATTTCTTGTTGATGAATTTTGTGGATGACAATGAAGCTTGATCCTAAATGATGTTGTAGATGACAACATAGCTTCTTCTTCCTGTTTTTTTTTTTTTTTTTTTTTGTGGTAAATGAGGTTGTTATGTGGAGTTGTGGATTATGAAATGTGACTTTGACTGCCTTATTTCATTTTTGGAATTTTTGATCTTATTTTTGGGATGAATCGTTTCATTTGTGAGTAAAAATCATGTAGCTTCAATATAATGTTCACAACCCATAGTGAGTAAAAGAGAGAGGTCATGCGTTTAATTTTTCAAGAAAGAGATGCTCGGAAAAAAAAATTGTAATATTCGCGATCAGGAAAAAAAAATTATCTGTGTGTTTTTTTTTCCTGTCATTTTGAACAATGTCTTTTTTTTTTTGTGTCTTTATTGTAAAATTATGGCCGCTAAAAAATAAATGAAACATATTGTAGTTATTGTTGACACTTGCATAAGGTTCTGGGGCTTGTGCATAATTCTGGAAAATTAAAAGGGATGTGTTGGAATTTGGAGAAACGTGAAAGGGTTTCCAACGTAATAACTCACAAGTAATTAATGATGTGGCAGCGTGTTATTGGTTTGGAGGAAAAGTGGGTGTTTCCACCGCCGGTGGAAATAATCTTTTCTCGAATATATATACTCATCCGTCCCTTTTTAAATGCCCACTATAGGAATATGTGCAATTATTAAACTTTTCTTCAAAATTCATTCCGCACTAATCGAAAAATTGAAATAGATTGATCATTTCTATTTGTCGCTGTCCATTCCTTTTCTTTTTTCCCGTAGGACTTTACTTTATGTTTTTCAAGCGTCACGATCACACTATGTATAATGAAGAACGTTTAAACATTTTAGTATTTGCTTGATATATTTGTTATATTGGACTGTGAGTTTTTTTTTTCAAAGTTATGCATGAAAGGTGACTCCCAGTGTAGGATTCCTGGATCCACCACTACACATAGAAATTGCAAAAGAAATAAAAAAAAAGAAGAAAAAGAAAACTGTGAGACATAACGACATCTAGGCTAAATTCGATTATCGCCTTATTTGAAGTAAAATTAAGAAACAAAATTACTTGATCTACAAATCAGCCGTTTTAGCTTCACAAACTTAGATCCCTTTAAGAACATCCGTTGATCAACCCGAGCTCCATTGGCCATGCGGCCCGTCCTCGTCCCCACCCCCTTTCGATGATCCACTACCCACAGCCATCATCTTCGAAGCACTCGCTCGGCCACACCATGCTTAGAACGATGTCGATGGATATAGAAGATAGGGCAACATATGTACGAGCCCTTTTCGACCTATTGTACAGGTAGTTTATGTAAGCACATGGCGCGCATGGCAAAATTGAAAGAAATTCTAAAATGACAAAATTATCACATGGCGCAATTTTTATTTAGGGGTGTTCCGCTAATGGTGTTTTTAGAATAAACTGGTTTTTACGATTTTTTATGTGATGTATTATGAGAGAATGACTTGTCTTGGTTTTTGAAAAAATTATTTTTTGTTAGTGGAACACTATTATTTTTCGTCTTGAATGAACCTTTTCACCGTTTAGTCAAAATGTATGTACTTCCAATCTCGTCACGAACCGAAAAAAGTATTACTAATATTTTAAACCAAAATGTAGCAAATTTTTTAAAACAAAAAACAAAAAGTTAATTGTTTTGTGCATGAACAATTTATTTATAGTAACGAATGACAGAATCGATAGCCACTGTTTATTAACGAAGTAACCATCGAGATACATACAACTAGCGTTGTACCCGTTCGATGCACGGGTGAACGAAAAAAATGGTTGCATTGATCGATTCTTTTTAGTTGTCTGTGCACTAAACGGATACAATGCAAGTGTAAATTATAATTATGAATTAGCATCCTATTTAAGGTTTGAAACCTTTTAAAAAAGGAGTAGTAGTATACTATGTAACATACTCCCTATTTTAATTTTGTCTTTCAACAATTGTTGGTCATTAGGGGAGTAATAGATAACAAGAATGCACACAATTCTCTTACTCTCTTAATGCTACAAGTGCAAAAAACTAACGTATCAACATAATCAGTTGAAGTATTCACTTCTCAGCCCACTCCCCAGGAAACTCCTAAAATTACTCTCCCACTCAAATCTACATTCCCCCTCCCATGCTCCCACTCTCTGAAAACTCTCTCTCTCTCTCTCTCTCTCTCTCTCTCATGCACACACTCCCCCCCCCCCCCCCCTCTCTCTCTAAATTTAGAAAATTAAAAAAAAATTAAAAATTCTAGGAAATTAGGACGGGCCGGTTTGGAGACTTTTGGAGGCTCAACTACATTGCTATAGGATGTTGACTAGCGTTGAACCCGTGCATGAGATTTACTTGCACGCACAATGTCTATACATGGCACAATATGTAGCATGTGGACCCTAATCATACATGCACAATAAGCTAAAACCACCGTCTTTTCTTTTTCGAAGTAGCCACATGCCTAGAAGTCATTCTCGAATTGAAGCAAAATTGAACATATAACTTGCATATAACAATGAGAGAGAGGCAAATAGTAGAAGATTAATAGTCAAAATCATGGGGAGTGCTTAATGCAAATTTGCTGGTCTAAGTCTAATATTAAGCAGGAAAGGTTCTAGTCACAACATTGCCAATTAAAAAAAATAATAAAAATAGAGTTCTAGTCGCAGACTCGAAATAAACTCCAAACTTTGTTTGAGTGCGAGCACAAATATATGGGCAACAACAAAATTGCATCAATGCTGGACTTTTATTTTAGTATACAAATCTGTTTTGGGGTCTTGCACATTCATATAACAATCCATAAACGGCAAAAAAATAAAATTTGGTAAGGAAATCATACCATTGAAAGGGATCTCCACTGCCAACCTCCATAGAAGCGCTAGCAGGGTTTCAATGTCTCATGTAGCAAATCCATTGTACCCGTGCATACCACCATGAAAAGCAGCTTCTTCCATAACAGACTTTGACAGCTGAACACACTCCAAATTTTGAACCATAAAAGCCTCCTTAGATCAAAAGAACAACACCTGGATTTTTGAGGGACCTCGGTACCAAACCTTTGTGCACTGGATGAGGAGTGTAGAAACCAAATCAACTAAAAAAAATAGTAAACAAAGATGACCCATTGCTGGAACTGATCTTTCTCTAATGATGTTAGAAAAATCCACCATTAAGATTCACAATAGCTCTTGTAGCAGCATAGTAGGGCTTCCATCCATTAACAGGTCTTACGTGATCCTGTTCCAGTGTGAAATCCTGCAAAATAAAAGAGATACGTTTAACCCAAAACAAATTATGAAGAGAGTAGAGACTATTTATGAAGTGATTTATGTCCAGAAATAACAAAGGAACTAAGAAAAGAGGTCAAAATCAAAAGGACAAATCAAACCAAATAGAAACATTGGCAGAAACAAACGCAACTATGTACTAAAGAAAGAACACAATATTATGGATTGATTTCATTTTATTCTGAAAGAGAGTGGAAAAAAATTACCTCATCATTGCAGAAATTGTCCAGTCTTCTTTGAACAGTAATAGGATCCTCCTTCCTCCATCATATTTATTTTCTCAAAAAAAAAAAAAAAAACCCCACATATCTGTCTCTCACACTACAACGTGCAACAATATTTTCTCTCTCTAAATCTATCTCAACAGTGAGGAGCTATCTCAAGTTCAAAACGGCAGCAAATAGGTCAAATATGACGGAGCAGCAAATAAGCCCCATACCACAGCAGAAATCAGACAGATTGTCTCATTTTTTCATTTGTCATCACAATTAAAATGAAGGATAAACCATAAGAGTATCCACCAACCATAGCACGAAGAACTCCAATCTAGCCACAATAAATTAAAGGATTCACACATGAGCAGTAAATTTCAAAAAAGAATTCAAACTACATGATAACAATAAAAGAAACAACTCTTGTTCCAACAACAATGGATTTTGAAAAGGAGTTATGATGATAGTCTCATACTCTAGAAACTGTTAAAGCACTATGAACACCTAAAGAACAATGATATCTTTAAATAACGGATAGCAATAAACTCAAAATGCAGTAGAGTTAGGGTTCATCAAATTCCAGTTTTCGCTTCATTCCCTGCAAAAGGAAGATTGTTAAAAAAATTAATCGTTGTATAGGTGTAATAGTTAATTGAACGAAATAACTAAATTGGTATGTATGAATAGTTTTTTTGAAATTAGAATCTCTATCATTACCTTTTGTTGATGTTTTTCATGTCTGTCCTTTTGATCCTGCTTCTTCTTATCCTCTTGATCATGCTTCTCCTCTTGATGGTTTAATTGTTTCTCCACTTCCTCCAAAGCTTGCAAACATATCATTTCATTCTCGATCTCCTCGAGCATAGCTCCCAATTCTCTCAAATCCGGGAACTTTTCTTTCAAGCTTGCGAAAACTTTTGACTTAGGCCATGTGGGTGGGAGGTTTTTAACTATAGCCTTAACCAAAATCACAATGTGTGGCTTGAAGCCTTTTTTCTTTAGATTATGGAATTGTTTTTCCTTGTCTACAATGTGCTCCCTCACAGTTGAGTTTGCCATCATCTGCCCTTGCTCAAACTCTATCCACAAAGGGTGGACATTACGTTCCTCATACATCAAAGCATTCGTCAAATCCATAGCATTATTTATAACACGATTTTCAAATATTGTCTCTTTTACATGATTCCAACTCGGTGATAGAAGTTCTACTAATTTTCTCATGAGGTATTGTTCAGTGTAATTTTCTCCAAGTTTTTGCAAGGCTCGGTATGCCTCTATTTTTTGCTGAACAATTTTTTCAACTAGGGAGCCCTCCCTATGACGTTTATTTTCAAAATCGTGTTTGCCATTCAACATGTTTAAGTAATCACTATGACGGAAAAGTGGAGGACGCCTCATGAAACCTGCATAAAATGTTCACAGTGATATATACTATTATAAAAATCAAATTTACGATCTTTGATAGGAAAAAAACGCTAATGACACAATCAAAACTACCATACATAAAAACCTACATGAAATGAAAAAGCTGATAGATAATATCCTTGGAACTATAAAAGTACTTTAACAAACAATTTACAAACTGTGCAAGAAAAAGGAACTGTGGATGGGTTTTTATTGGGTTATCCTCTGATAACATCATCTGGCATACCAGGTTTGTTACCAATCAAAATCTTTAGGCCCGATGGAGAGGTGACACGTGATAGAGCCACATACAACTGGCCATGAGAGAAGCATGAATTTGGAAGATAAAGCCCAACTTTTTTCAAAGTCTGGCCTTGACTCTTGTTTATTGTCATAGCAAATGCGAGCTTTATTTGAAATTGCCTTCTTTTCAATGTGAACGGCGTATGATTTGAAGAAGGAGATAAGACAGCACGATGAAGATGTACTATTTCTCCAGCTTTAGAACTTGTAATAACTTTAGCTTCGATTACCTGATTTCCCATCCTAACAACAAGTCGAGTGCCATTGCATAACCCCAAAGATAGGTTGACATTTCTGAGGAGCATAATCGGTGTTCCAACCTTCAATTTTAAGCAATGGTTTGGGAGTCCTGGTAAGTTCAAAGAATGCAGAAGTTTGGGAGGATGCATGTCTTGATCATTGCTCTCAGGCTCTGTTGGACACAACTTATCAGCTCTATTATAAATCCTCATTTCCCCTGGTAGCATTGATAGCATAATATTATTAATTTCATCAACATCATCATGCTTAGGGGCTAAAATGGCGCGTTCTTGTAAGTACCCCGTATCCTGATATTTATTACTGAAATCAGAGTAGGTGCTTTCAATCAACGTGTGTATGCCTCTTTCATCATTTCTAATGAGGAATTTTTTGGGAATATGAATTCAATTGGGCTCCCGACCTTCACAAAATGCGGTTCCCCGTATTTTTCCTTCGCCGATCAATTTTATCCACTCTGCGAAATCACGTAACTCTTGACGTGTCTGATCAGGGATATCTTGTGCTGAAAGACGCATATTTCTGGAAAGGTGCAAAACACGGCAATGATCTCATATGGCAGAGTTAGGTAAAGAAGCAGCCACCGTTTGTTCCTGACCTCCTTTGGTAATAACGGGTAGTATTTGTCTGAAATCCCCACCAAGCACAAAGAGTTTTCCGCCAAATACCCTGCCACTTGAACAATGCTCCATATTTTTTAGTATGTCCCAGAATGATTGGTCAACGGCTTCAAAAGCATGACGACTAACCATAGGTGCTTCATCCCATATTATTAATGATGCTTCTTGTATCAAACCTGCCAACTCTGTTCCGAGGTTTATTGAACAACATGAGGATTCATCAGGGTTCAATGGGATTTTGAAACGTGAGTGTGCAGTTCGTCCTCCTGGCAAGAGCAATGCTGCAATTCCTGAGGAGGCAACAGAAAGGACTATCTTATTTTCAGCTCAAAATTTTGCTATTAAAGTCTTCCATAAGTATGTCTTTCCAGTTTCCCTGCTGCCATACACAAAAAATAAGCCTCCCCGTTGGCTAACATGAGCTTCAACTATGGTGTCAAAGACTCTCAGCTGGTCCTCATTCAACCCTCCATGTAAGGATTGAAAAGTTTGCATTTCTAAGGTGCTATGATATTGTAGTTCCTCTCTTATAAGCTTGTTTGATGCGATCTCAGCATCACGATAAGATGGGAATGACATTGGAGAGAACTCTCTTAGTGATCTTCCGTTTTGGTTTAGTATCTTTTCTATTTCAACTAATCCCAACTAATCCGAAATTTTTAAGATCACATTCTTGAAGACTAACATTACCATCACCGGTAAGCCTCCTTACCCTATTCTGCAGATCATCCGTCAGGTCAACCCAATGATTCTCCCACAATTCTAGTGGGTTTGTAACTTCTGAAAACATTAGCATTGAGCAAAATAGATTTCGCAATTGAGATCCCGATGCCCACGTTGAAGCTTCGGTTAAAGCTGCACCCCTTTCATTATCATCGTCAAGTAATCCAAGTGCGAGGCATGCAGATTTAAATGTTGGATAGACAACACCGTTTACGGTTCTGATATCCTCGTAGAATTTCGCACCTCGTACTTTGGTAAGCAACATTCGTAGGTAATATCGTTTACCAGAATTTGGATGCCCATAATTTTGCCTCCCTATACGCATTTGTTGTTGCCTTTCCTTCCATTGTTTCGCTCCCTTATTCCATACCCATAATGTAGGAAGCTCTTGATAAGTTAATCCGTTTGCTGATGTATGATCTCTATTCACTTGAAACCACTTTGTAAACATTGTATCCTGTATCCCTGGTTGATTAGTGATTGAAGGAATGGTTTCTGAATCTCTGAACACAACAGACTGTTCACCAGGCAGATGATATTGCAATCGCTCAACAGAAGGGTACTTTTTTTGCAATTCAAACTCATAGATTCTCCAACAAGCTTCAATTGCGGAGACATAACGACAATCTAAGTATTGTTTCACCTCATCAGTCACTTCATGCCTACATTGCTCATTGCTTGCAGTTGTGGACACATTATTCTCGACTATAATTGTTGCACGATCAGGCCCTTTGTGCACGTACTTATATAAGTACTTGATCAATTTTGTATGTACACAACACTCAAAATTGATATGGGCATTGTATTTTACAATGAGGTCACGATTGTAGGGAATGACCCACCGATTGTCTATCTCAACTCCATGAACTATGTATTTTTTTCCATCATTCCTCCGTCTATAGATGACAAAACTATTTTCATCCCTCGTCGTCATTCCAGAGAAATTTTTAGGATAATGCTTGGAGCACTTTCCATTCACCATGCATGAGCAGATGGAATGGCATCACCGTAGGGACCATGTATCATTCACCTCATAACAGTTTCAAATGCTAAAGGATCATTCACCTCATCAGGAATTTCTGCTGAAATAACTTCATTAATTTCTTCTGCCAAGTTTAGCTTGTCTTCTGCAGCCAGTGTCAAAATGATATGCGAATGTGGTAATCCTCTCTTTTGGTACTCGATGACATAGATATCTATTGACAAATTCATAAATAATTATGTAAGAGGACTATAATTATGGAAGAGGGCTATATATATAAAGCTACAATTTGCAATAATATATAACATACCTGCTATAATTGTTCCAAAAAACTTTTCCTTCTTCATATCTCTCATAAGTTGCTTCATTTTAATTCGAAACATTCTCGCAAGTATATCAGGCCTATCGTCGGTACGTTGATTAGGAATACGGGCCACCTTCTGTTGGATTTTTGACCAACTCGGGTTGCACGCGAACGTGACAAAAAGGTCTGGGAATCCCATTGTTCGACATATTGCCATTGCATCTTCTACCCACTGTTGCAGCATCAGCATCACCAACAGTTGCAGCATCTTGTAGACCTCTATACAGATCAGTTCACAATTTATTTTGGTTGCACAGAATAAAGTTTAGTCAATCTTGCTCAATGGCAGCATAGCAATCAACAACAAACTGTTGGAATAAACGACCACCTTGAAGTAGTGTTTTTCCTTCTATATCTCAGAATTGGAGTCTGAATGCATAGAACTCACGCATTGACACTCCTTGTCGATTGGTATTGGTGTTTGTGCCCGGTGTGAATCCTATAGACATTCTCCATCCATCAGTTCCGTAGGGAAAAAGAAGTGGGTATTGGCGTGGCATGTATGAAGGATGTGTTTCGTTAATCCTTTGTAACTGGCCATCCAATTTTTGAACAACAATGTCACGATTGACACCGCTTTCAGACCCATCACAAACAATTATGGCTGCAAATTCATTTATAGTTGGTTGAATATGTTGTCTTCCATCCCTTGAGCTCAAAATTCTAACACGAAGATCTTGAGCACCATTATCCCGTATAATGTCTCCAGCTCTGCGAAAAATTTGTACATAAGGGTTGGTCACATTTAGCATCGACTGTAAGCCTTCCAATGTGGTTGTATCAATTCTTGTCGGGCCACCACCCCCACTCATTGCCCCCATTCTATTACGAGTTTCATGTTCTCTGTCATAAATATAAAGTTGAGTAAACTTTGGTTTTGTTCCGGGTTCTTGTAGAAGCGAACCGATTCTATGAAAATTTGCTCCACTAATTCGAAAAGCATAAGGACCCCTTCCGTCTAACACCGAATGGTCTATTTTTCCTCCCATTGATGTGAAGGACAATAGTGAATTGTACGTCCTTATATTCTCTTAGAATCTCCCATCATTGAACTTTTGTTGCAAGAACTCAGGCGAGTCCGGCAACATAGGCAACAAACTTGTCCCTTTCTACAACAAAGGCTAAATTTTGGATTACTCAATGGGCTGTCTCTAACTTTTTCCTCCATCCACATCTTCGCCCCGCAATCAGAGCAATTCACGATTCTCTCGCCAAAGTTCCAACGTTCTGAAATATTTCTTCTTCTGGAACGAATGGAGGGTGCAATACCTGAAGTTAGTGAAGCTAATCATGTGAGTATAGATTGGGTGAGTCATTTTCATTCCGTTAATGACTCGCGCAGAGACTTGCGCCCTATGGCAATGTAGTTGGCCCTCCCAAAAGTCTCTAAACCTCAATCCCTCAATTTCCAGAATTTTGATTTTTTTAAAGACAAAATCACTCCCGATTTTTCTATAAGAATGCCACGTGGACACCAAATTCCTCACTTCTTATTTCCCCTTTGCTCCCATTACACCATGTGTTACCTGAAATAACAAGAAGTAAATAAATAAAAACCATCCCCACGAAAAAATGCCAGACCCATGTCTCCCACTCTGGCAATCTTCTCATATTAAAAAAAACCGCAACCACGTTTCCCAGCCACAAAAGAGAAACTCCCATGCTACCGAGAATCCGCATTCCTCAATCATCCATAGCCCTTACCCCATTACTTCTTCTTCGTGTTCTCTGCTTTCCATTGCTTTCTCCTCTTTTACTTTCTCCCCTGTCAAGGCCACAACTCGAACACTCTCTATCATTCCCAATCTCCGAACCCTTAACCCACTAACTTGGAAAGGTACAGCGTATAAGAAAGGGTGGTTCGTTATGCTTTGCTAATGTTTCCATTTTTTTGTTTTGCATGTTCGAATATGTTCAACTTCAAACCGCAACCTCAGCGTCCTAACTACACCGAACCAGGTTTGAACGTGTTCAACTTCATTTTCCCCTCAAAGTTATGCCAAGTTATTTCTGTTTTCCAATGGTATAAAATCGTGTGTTCATTTTACTTTGTAAATGTTTCCATTTTTTTTTTCTGCAGGTTCGAATATGTTCAACTTCAAACCGCAACCTCAGCTCCCTAACTACACCGAACCAGGTTCAAATGTGTTCAACTTCATTTTCCTCTCAAAGTTATGCCAAGTTTGCTCTAATATTTAAAAAAAAAATTAAAAGTCTCCCCAATTCAACCCTGAATTCTGTTTTCCGAATAGTGTTTCCATTTTTTGTTCTCTAGATTTTTATTAAAGTACGTAAGCGGTCGTGTTCCTGTCCTGCTCAATTCAAATTCCATACGAGCATCCAAAAAAGGTTTGCTTTTCTGGCCTATATCTATGTTTGCTCCAATTAATCACTCTTTTTCACATGTTACATATATGTGTAATATCGTTGATTCTTTATTTTCATCTTATATACATTATTTATTACATGTTTGTTGTTTATATGTTTTCTCTACATTTGCCACTCGCAACCTAAAAATCCTAGGTCCATTCTTGACCGAGCAGAAAGTGATTTCTGGGCTGAGTTTTGTATATGGAGATCGAGAGATGAACTATATAGAATATACTTAGAACTATATTCAGTAAAAATATTCAAACTTCGAATGTACTTTTAGTCTAACAACAAATATATGGTTTCTGTAACTTCAAGCATTCCAGGGAAAATTATGTATATTTACCCACATCAACTCCAAGGAGCCAACAGAAAAAGGTATTGAGCTATTCATGGCGGCACTTTGATTTTCCTTTTGTTTAGAGCAATCGTGTGTCAATTGGGATTAGAGAAACTATTTTGAAAATTTTGAGCGTTTTCTTACTCTGTTTAGGGGAGGTCAGCGCGCGACACGTGTCAACATTGAGCTTCCATTGGAATGATGACAAGTGCCACATGGATGGCACCAGTTTCCGCGCCACACGTGGCATGCTCCACGCAAACCTCCGCATGGGGGGGGGGGGGGGGGGGGGGAGCGCAAGTCTCCACGCAAGGGGGCCAACGGCCATAATGTTTTACGCAATCCAGATTTTTTGGTATAGATGACGCCATCAACATATTTTGAACACCAGATTTCCAACATTAAGTTTTGCTCAACTCACATTGAATCTATTGATCATCTTTTACTTCACATTAATCCAGTGTGAATTCTGTGGTCCAACATTCTCTCTTTGTGGGGAGTTCAATGGCTAACTCCACGTTCTACCAAAGATCTTCTTCTGTTGTGGAAGGACTGGAAACTGAAGAAGGGAAGATTTGGGATGTAATTCCATTGGCCGTTAAGTGGGCAGTATGGAACTTGAGGAATGCATGTGTCTTTGAAAATGCTACCATTGTTTGGGAAAAATTAACAGAGCTTGTGAAGATCAAGAGTTTCTCTATGGGTGAAATCAATTTATGGGGGAAAGGATTTCTCAATTGATGACTTTATGTTCAGGCTGAGGAGTATTTTGGAATCCATTTAACTTATTTACTTGGTTACTTCTCGTTTCTTTTTTGATCTCTCCAGGGATGTCCTGGAGATTGATTTTGTTTCAGTTGCCATCTTGCCAACTTTTCTTTTCTCTGGGTTGTTATGAGGTTTGTCTAGTGGGCTGCATTCCCTCTTAGCTGTGTTGTTCTCCTCATTCCTTCCCATTTAATCTTTGTTTCCTCAGAGATTAATAAAGTTTTTTGATGTTCAAAAAAAAAAAAAGAAAAAGTGGGCAACCAATCTTGAGCTAGGGCGTGGACAACTCAAACATCGGGGTCGGCCCTGATTAGGAGACTTTTGGCATGTATTTTGGTGAGAATTATTGTCAATAGAATGCTGGTTTTGTGTCCCCAGAGTTTCATAATATAGGTGGATACGGACTGATATCGATTGATATGTAGCCGCGCGGTAAGTGCTCCGATACGGGAGGTATGCCTCAAATAGTGTTACATAGAATTTGTTTGTTTAAAGGCTTATACTTTCAAAGTAACTGTACGTTTAATGTGGTTCTCATGTTTGATTGCGCCCTTTTACATCAAGAGAGGCAATGTTTGATTGCTTATTGGGTTCTCTTTGATTTTCGGTGATATCTTTTTACGAAATCAAAATCCTCAAATCAATTGACATCGGACTTTTGTGATGAAACATTTTTTTTTTTATTTTTTATCTTTTTGACCACTTGCGTAGTGATCTCAATCAGATAGTTGCGGTATGTCATCTTCCCAGAATGAAGAAATTTGATTGAAAAGAAAAAAGAAAAAAGGGTAGTCTAGGTGAGGCAAAAGAAAACTAGCAAAAAACCTCAGGCAAATGGTTAAATCTGATCAAAACTAAATTTTGTTTGGAAAAAAAGAAAACAATTGGCCAGAAACAAAGCATAATAGAGAAGGCAAATGCACCAAAACAATTTAGCTTTTATAAATGAACGAGTTGAACATAGGAGAAGTTCTTGATTTACCATATAAAACGTTCACATGAATCTTCATTGCACCATGTACCTAATTATTTCCATCAAATCTCACTTGGTGGACGAGGCAAAGGCCATGCAACTTGATGCTTACCCTTCCCAAATTTGGGAGGTGCAATGGTGGTTGATGAACCATGTGTGGAAACATTCACGTTGGATGACAACGGCGGATGACAATGCACGCGTACGTCATTTGGCAACGGCAATGGATGAGACTGTGGCAGTTTCGGCATCGCCTCTTGGGCCTCAAGATCTTGCGAGACCTTTTGCGTGCGTATCCGACGAGGAATCTCATGCGTCACCAGGTGCAACAATGGTGGCAGTCCCGAATTCTGCTGGAAAGAGGTGTCGCGTGTCTGGAATCGCCACGTGAAGAAGTCATCTCGTATTGGCTCCCGATTGGCGGACGGTTCATCTAGTTCTGGGAGGGTTTGATGCCCTTTTTCGTCCATTGACGTCTGACGAAGCAATGGACGCCGTGATATACCTGCCAGGAACAACTTTTAAAACGCACGTAATTTCGGTCTTTGCAGATGCTAACAATTTCGACCTCCCAAATGGAATTCTTGAATGCGCCTTCGCGGCCTAAACACACGGATTATTGGTTGTCCCTTTACTACGCAAAACAGGTCATTGTGGCCTAATTTAATCGTTATTGCTCCTCAAAAAAATTTATTCCATCCTACAATTAATACATTAACGGATCAAATCATCAGATAATCGTGGAAAGGAAAAACAAATTTTGCAAAATCAATTTATTCATACCTTAACAAGAAAAGCCCATGAATGATCAATGTATGGCCGAAATTTGGGAAGCACACATGTGTTTAATTTAAGGTTGATGAAATGATTAGATTTGTGTTCCAAACACATTCCCTCCCTATTCATACGATGGGTTTACTTAATTTGTGGCTGGCTAATTTGACTTGGTCTTTCAAATCAATTTTAGTACGTTTTTATCGTCTCTCCATTTACCAACTGTACCCCCATTGACCAAAGTCAGAGTTAACCATCCAATAGGATGCTGACAGATGTCATCTAGATGATACCAGTCCCCGCGCGACACGTGGCTATACCCCGCGCAAGTCTCCGAGCAGGGGCCACTGGCACGGTACTACCTATCGTTGAGCACCTCAGCGGCGCGCATATCAGACTCGATAAGGGAAATGTTTGGTCGATCATTAGCCATCCGAATAAGGAGAAAAGCTCACCCAGAGATATGGGCGAGAACGCGAGAAGTTAGTGTAATTAAGCTCAGGTAATTATACCTACTACGGTCCGAAGGCAGGACCCTAGGGCCCCCTGAGGCTTCGCTGCAGTATAGGCGCGACTGAACAGGTTACGACCTTGCCCTAACGGGAATAAAGGGAGATCCAGTGGTTTGGGGGCTATAAAAGAACAAGAGGTTCGCTGTGCAGGAATAAAGGGAGATCCAGTGGTTTGGTGGAGTAGCGTGCCACCGCGCTAATCAGCTGCGCGATCGCTGAAGTTACCCGCGCGGCCAGGTTGTACGAAAAGAACACATGTCCTCGTATTATAGGGTGATAGCTTGACACCTAATCATTGGTCCAAGGTACCTATAAATATGAGGTATTTCCTTTCACAATACCCAAAGATTGGTGATTCTTGGCAGAACATATGCCATCCTAGAGAGAGAAAAGGGCAATCAATGACACTAGGGTACTATTTGGATTAGTCTGAAAGCAATCTAGTGCCTTAGTCTTTTCTGTACACATTTGCTCTGTTCTTCACCCTTCTTCTAGATTACTTCATTCCTATTTTACTGTTTATTGTTGATTATTCTTATCTCTCCAGCTCATTATTCTTTTTGAATATTGACCAAGTAAGAACCAATTCCTACACCAACTGACGTGGCACTGTACCTAACTCTTGATTATTCTGGTTCAACTGTTGTTTGGGATAATTTATACGCATCTCAATTCCCCAATCTGGTCAAAGGCAGCCATCCATGCTGGGACGACTAGGTAATTAACAAGAGATTTCTCTTTCGTGGGCCAGCCCCAAAAGATTTCCATCTTTTAAACTCCGTATGTTTAGATTTAGAGCTCATCCTTGTGGCCACTTGGGCTCCCCATTGAGGTTCACAACTGATCAGATTTTTGTGTGGGAATTCGAAATGGTCCTTAGGCCGAGCTTTCATGAATTTGCAAAGAGTTGGGCGAACTTCATATATCCTTGTTTACTCTATTGGAAAAGTAAGTTAGAGTTTAAACTATAGCAGTTAAATTCAAGTACCCGAATCACAAATAATGGCTATCCGTTCCGTGATGAAGCATCTGCCTTCCCCTAATGTTTTTTCTGTTCATCTTCTTGGTTTTCCCTATTATATTTGGTAATTGGTAGTAATTGTTAGACTAATGGTCTCACATTGCTTTGATATGGAATAAAAGATCACGTAATAACATTTAGCACTCCTCCACTCATTACCAATTGGTTCTCAATTGATTACAAAGTTTTCGTGAGCCACAACCCACGACGATAGTCCTAGAAAATGCTGCCCGATGATATTACCCAAAAAGTTCTCACACATAACAAGCCTAAACGTGATTGCACGTTTTGGGTAATGTCAGAGTAGTTGTCCCACATTGGTTGGGTATGAAATGGAAAACCACTTAAATACATTGTATCAGAGCGGGCCCATTCCATCCCAAAATTTTATAACCAAAATAAAAATCAAGTCACCCATAGTTTTAAATAGTGGTATCGGTCGCAATAGCAGTATATCAGTATTGGGATGTAGCGGCGATATGTCGCAGGAATCGGGTGTAGCGGTCGTGAATTTTTTTAACTTTTTGGGCATATCGACCGATGTGGTATGGTACGTATCCGTATCGAAGCCTCCAAATCCCGAGACGAACGGCCAAATAACAAAACTATTCGTACACCCCCTCATTACTTGGGTATGAAACGGATTACATGGTATTGGAGCGGGTTCATTCCTTCCCAAATCTTATAACACAAAAGAAAATCAAGCCTACTCCCCACAATGAAAGACGTAGAAAAGTCTACATGAAGATATATACGACCCAAAAAGTGGCCGCATATGACAGATCAAAATGCAGAGTAGGTTATTAAGTGATCCCCCTTTTCAGGGTCTGGTTTTTCCTAATATTACATGTCTATGCTTCTATTAGCTTTTTTTGGATTTTTTTTCTTTCGAGATTTCCAGCATCCTTCATCTGCCCATGCACCAAGTTAGATGGAACAAATAACCCGATGGCCCAACTCCTGCGCCTTTATCCTAGGAATTGTGCTGATGTTGAAATCTGAACAAGTTAATGAACCCACAATTTTTTTTTTTTAACAACAAAAGAATTTTATTAATCTTTGAAAATGGATTACAAAGATTTAAGGGATCCAAAGGAAAAGGCATCACACCTCAAAGAGACATTCCAACTGAGTTGACACACCTCCCTCCAACAATCATATGCCACTGAGGACCCAAGAGAAATAACAAAGGTTAACTAGAGGTCAACCAAAACAGAGGTTCAATTACAATGTGGAAAATGCAAAATCCATCTCCTATATGTAAACATCCTCCTCATTTGTGCAGGCTCCAATTGCCCATATGCTTCATGAAAAAAGTAATTCGAAGTTGGTAAACTACACTGAATAAAGTTTTTGTTCCACATGATATCTTAAAAGAAAAAGATGTTCTTCACCAAGAATTATCTGATTCAAGGCCTCATATACGTGTCATGTTTTCACTTCGTTGCACCCAAAAAAAAAAAAAATACGTGTCATGTTCATGTCTGGTGATTTTGACCAACTTGACATGATCCTGAATGTTCTTACATATAGAAACCTCAAAAATTGGTCACGGTCCTAACCCCACTCTATCGAGATGGTCTTGACCATAAGTGTTGAAACTTTAGAATTAATTTTCTTTTTTTGCACGGCAAAAAAGGAATTTATTAATCGAATATCAAAGATACAAGATTAAACGGAGCCAGAGAAAGCAAAAGAGCCTCTCGAGACCCAAGAGATTGGAAGGCTGACAAGAAGACAACCAAACAATCAAGATGAAAACCAAAAACCCAAACAAAGAGAAGCACAAAACCAAAGAGCACCACACAAAAGAGAGAAAACCACACTACCCTTAAACAAACCCGAAAGCAAGAACCCTCACAAGCCAAAAGAAAACAAAGGCAAAACCCACAAAGCATCTGAAGCAACCCCTATGGAGAAGATTAGATATTAATATCGGCCCTTGCCCTGTTAAGGGCTTTCATCTCAGCAATCTTGCTTACGACCTCATCACCATCATAGCTAAGGCCAAAAAGCTTGTCTACTGCCCAAATGGCTTGGGCTTCATCTAACAAAATTCTGTTTCTGTTACTTATATCACCTGCTGAAATAGATGTAGAAAGAGCAGCAGATGCCACTGCTGATCTTAACACCACACACTTCTTCTTGTTCCTCTTTCCCTTGGTTTCACCTGCATTTACTCCAGTGTACCCCAGAATTTCGTTAATGCTTTTCCTAGTTCTTTTCCCTTTTATCCCTTTGATTGCTGCTTGAATAGGGATGTGGTTTGCTTCAACATCTTCTGAATCTGGCACCTTTTCAACATCTTCCATAGTGTTTGCTAGTTGTCTCTCAGCTGCAATATCCTCGAATGATTCAATTTCTTCGTTCGAATCGCCCATCAATGAGTTAGAGAGAGAATCATCGGATCTGCCCTCAAAAGAATCCGGCTCCATGAATGGTTCATCAACAACATCAATCTTAGACTCATCTCCCCATTCCACTTCACAACTCACAAGTAGAAGTGTTTCACCAATAAATTGCAAAGAATTATTGTATGTGAATCACAGATTTACATGTCTAACACATAATCAGTTCTAATTTTGTACAAAATAAATCATATAAAAAAAATTCAACTCCTCAATACATATTTGAAAAGAATTACTAACTATTGGGGTCTTACTATGGTTGCTGGTCTGAGACTGAGAGAGGCGAGATAGATGATTGGGTTCTTTATTTCATCAAAAAGAAGTCTGATGCGACGGACAGTGGTTAGGTTGTGGAGGCCAATATTATTTAATTGATTGGTCCAAATTTTGAAGATTCAAAATCTATAGCAAAATAATAGCAATTTATTCTTTTTCCCCTGAGAACAGTTGACCCCACACTTTTCGTGTATAAATCCTCCAGTGGGGTGGAACAGTGGCAAATTCCACCACTCACTCCTTCTTTTGAGGTTGCTAATCTCGGACATGGTCTCGGTATTTCGTTAGATGGAAACTATGAACATACCCTAACATTATCTTTTGCCAAAATAATTTTTTAATTTTTGAAATGAACAATTTTATATGAGAGACACTTATGCGATCCACAAAATTGAGCGAAAGGGTCTCCAAGTGAAGGTAGCACTCTAATCTACTCTCTAATTTTCTGGATATAAAGGAAAACAAACTCCCGAAGAAAAATTCTTTCCCATGGAATAGGGCCTAAGAACCATATGTCGCCTTGGCTTCATAGTATGACCCGATCAAACAAACTACATAACAAATTTTACGCTCTCTCTCTCTCTCATCCTTGAGCTAGTCAGAAGTATATATAAGTCTTACCATGTAGCTGATTCTTGTGTTACAAACCATAATCCAAAATCTCTAATTAACCCAAGGCTCTCTCTTTTCTGTATTGTAGCCAAAGCAAGTCGTAGTTGATAATGGTGTTTAAGCTTCTATAAAGGGGCTTGTTGAGTAAGGCCAGCTTTCGAGCCCGAGGTCCTAGAATAAGGAATTTCATAGATAGAGAGATCATCCTACCGGTTGAGTTATTGAGCTTTCTCTGCCTAGGCGTGGATTGTATCAAAGGAGATCCGTTTTACCAATCGTTGAGTTGGGTGTGTCCTTAGTTGCCCCAGAGAAGATTGTATGATATTTTTGTTCCCATCATGCTTTACATACTAGGCTCTGGCATCACACCAAGAAATGAAGCACGCTTACCCCAACGTTGTAGATGGAACACAATCAGCAACATCGACAACACCGGTTCTTCATCCAATGCTTAGGAAAATTAAACCAACTTCCCTTATGAAACACTGCACCAATTGATCGGGGGCTTTTCCAAGGTCCAATTTCATTGAGAAGCTGTTTGTTTTCCCTTTCTCAAGTTGAAACTATGGACAACTTCTGGAATGAGAGTCGCATTTTCCATTCCAATTTCAAATATTTCACAATAATAATTCGAAAAAGTCCATTATTTGGCCTAATCGAGGATTTATTTCTAAAAAAGATTTAGTTTGACCATTATCGATATTTCAATGAGCTAATCACTAATTGAATTTTGTATGTATAACCATAAATGTTCAAAACTATACATTTCTTCATTTTTAGAGAAAGTGAAGCAAATTATTCATAGTTATACCAATTTGCAGAAATAATTTTGTCTATAGACTTTAAAATGAATGATTGAATTATCACTGTGGGCTTAGAGTAAGCCCAACAAGACCACCCACCACTATAATTCCCATCTCTCAAAATCCTTCCAAACTCGAGTTCGGGAGTCCCATGATTCCTACAATATTTGATAAAATTAATATAGACGTTTTTTTTAGAAAAACACTCCCAAAAAATAGCAATTTTGATCTGAGATAAATAGAACAATGAAATTCTCATATTTAGTTAGATGGTAAATATGATTTTAAACCTAAACCACTTATTTGTTAATATAGCATTCAAATTATTTTTTATTTGTCGTGAAACACAATTAAATTATTTGTAAGAGTATCAATTCCTGCAAAATATTCTACCAAATAATTTTTAAATTTACATATTGAACAATTTAAATCAATATATTGATGCCCTAATGTGATCTACGATATCGAATTTGAAAGGGTCTCCCAACAAAGATATGGTTTAGAATTGATCTACTCTCTAATTTTTTGGGTAGAGAGGGAAATCAATTCTTCAAGGAAAATTCTTTCCCATGGACTACGGCCTACAAACTGTATTACTATAAATCTCAACATAATCCAAAACACACAAACTCCCACAATCCAAAACATAATAAATGCAACTAATTCTTGTTTTACAAACCATAATCCAAACTTCCATAATTAACCTAAGGCAAAGCTAGTAGTTGGTATACATTGGTGTTTAAACTTCAATATACACATACATTTTTCTTCTACTACGAAGGGTGATTAATCTAGCATCAATAGTTGACGAAAAAATCGTACGATTTTTTGTTCCCATCATGCATTACATACTAGGCTCTGGGCATTGCACCAAAAAATGAAGCTTGATCATTCACAAGGGGAAGTTGATGGAGCTCAACAAGAAAGACGATCCAAGAGGCAAGCACCCCGGCATAAACAAGTAATAACCTCTTGCTTTCTCGTCTGGCTCCTACCAACCCACAGTTGAAAGGGCAAAGATGAAGATTTCAAAGAACAAATCTCTTAATGCGTTTTTCCAGTTACATTTTGTGGGATGGGTGGCAAGCTAGATGGCAGGACAACAAAATGATTAAGACAAACCTGTATAATGTGAGGGCATTCAGGTACGCAAGAAGGATGAGGCTGAACTGTTCCATTCCTATGAAAAAGAAATTTACTGCAAAAATAATTTGGAGCAATGGGTTGGGTATAAATGTTAAGGTTTTCTTAGGTTGTTTGATATGGCAGCTTTAAGTTTCACGCAGATAAAGTTTATCAAAGATCCGTGAAAGAAAATGGATGTTGAAATTGGAAGGTAGAAGCCAGCGAAATCTGTCAAAGAAATAGATGCAGAAATTAGAAAAATTACGAGTTTGTAAACAAGTTGGCATGACGAGGTTTTGACTATACTGCATAAATGACCAACTGCTTTTACCAAAAATTGGTAATAAAAATAGCAAATACTCCATACCTCATTTGAGAGGAACTAGAGAAAAAGGGAGGCATGCATGTAATTTGGGGGTTCCTATCGAATTTCTTTACCAACTCTCTGTACCAGCAACAACTGTATGATAATTTTTTTTTGTATGTCTCCACAATTTACTCCACTGTTAACCCCAACGACTTCACTTATGGTAATGTTGACGAGAAGTACTAGCACGCTTACGCCAATGTTATAGATGGAACACCACCGGCAGCATCGACAACATTGGTTTTTCATCCAAAGCTTAGGGAAATAAACCACCTTCCCTTATACCACACCAATTGATCGGAGGCTTTTCCAAGGTCCAATTTCATTGAGCTGCCTACTTTCTCTAATTTCTTAAGTTGAAACTCTGGACAATTTCTTGAACGAGGGTGGCATTTTCCGTTCCAATTTAAGATATTTCACAATGATAATTCGAAAAAGTCCATTGCTACTCCTAATCGACAATTTATTTCTGCAAAAGATTTAATTTGACCATTATCGATTGTATGCTCAGCAATTCCCTGATGGAAAGTTTGTATGAATAATCAATCAATCATAAATGTTCAAAACTACATATTTCATCCTTTTTAGAGAAAGAGATGGAATTTTGGGGCCCTCGAGGCCAATCTAAACTGGTTTGGCATCATGATCGATGACCTTGGGAAGTGGATGGGAGAATATTTTATATCATCTTCATGAAGGAGAGAAAAAATGTACCCAGGGCTCAGAGAGAAGCCCATGATCGAATTTTTTTAATCTCTTTTAGAGACCTTACGGAATACAATCAAAGCTGCAAAATCTTGATTACTTTTAATCTCCGGGTTGTATTTGATCCTTTGTTCAAGAGGTGTCAAACGTGACGGGCTGCCATAGGCATAGCACAAACACGGTTTTGGATAGGCTGGGCGTGACGCGGCACAAAAGTGGGCTGGGCACAGTACGACACGATATGATTCCAGATAGGCACGGCATGGACATGGAAAACACGACACAATAAAATACAAATTTTTAATTTACCCAAATTTGTTCTTTTTGTTTATTAAAGAAATTGACTCGTTATGTCATTAATCGTAGAAAATTAAAATCAGTAATCCTACAAAAATACCGCTAATTTTGTCAAAATTAGTATTACATAAAAAACCTATTTAATAATTATTTGTTTCAAAATCATTTCATATAGATAAGAATATATGCATATAATTGTTACACAAAAAAAAAAATTCCCGGCGAAACTCGGTTGGAAATGTGCCGGCAAGGGCACGAAAATGGCACAGCACGATCTAGGTAACCATGATGGCACGACACAAAATGATTTTAAAATGGCAAGGCACAATTAGGTTAATGGACTAGCACGGTGTGGACACCCCTCCGAAGATCGATCGATTCGGAGTCGCTAGCCGGGTTTTAGCGGATTGTCCCCGAGGAACCGAACTCGATAGACTCGTGCCACATATTTTGGATAAGGGTTAAGTATTGGCCTGTCATCACCATACTATCTCAAGTTTGGGAGCTCAGTTACGAGAGGGGAAGGGTTTTACGGCACCCCCCTCGCCCGGTTCAAAGATTGGTCGCTACTAGGCTTTTGTGGGATCATAAGAAATGAATGCAACTCAACTTTGAACAAGTAATGGGGCATGGGGAATTGGAGCCAAGTAATGATATTAAACACAGCAATGGATTACGGTGTATGCTTATGCATTGTGATCTACATGAGTGACGATAGAATGCAAATATGAACTAATTATAGAGACACAAAACAGCAAATAACAATGTTAGTACACAATGAACAGTAGCAAAATGACTCAAAATGACACTACAAGCTGCCGTGAAACAAAACTAATCTAATCCTTGATAGGAGTTTGAGTGCTCAAAGCATAGATTTGAGTGATCAAAGCCCTCTCGCCCGCATATGTTCATGATGGTTCTGGTTTGATGAAAACATGTTTGGTGCACTGGGAACTGCTTAAAGACAATGATTTGATGCCTTAACAAAATGAAACCGTTATGCCAATATGGATTCTAAGCTCATTAATGAACCAAACAAGGCAACAGACATAAGATGGGTGTAGATAAAGCACTGAATGGCCCCAGAATACACAGAACACAGTATGAAAGACTGAATGATGAAAACATTTGATTTTCAGAGAAACAGTTTGAGTGCTCAAAGAGGGTTTGGGCGCTCAAACCATCTCCATGATCCATGTGTTTCTGTGCCTTCCTGCCCTTTGTTTGATCATCAACAACCTCAGAATGATGTATAGTGATGCATAAGGCATTGATTTCCCCCAAAAAATCAACAAAATGGCTTGTATGAATGAGATTGATGTTTTAAACCAAGTATGAGCATGGATTGAGTGAGAATGAAATAGGATCAGACTAATATAAGCTCCATAACAACACACACTCACTGAAATAAACTCAAAACAAGATGTAAAATAGTAATAAACAAGAAACAAAGATGAGATGGAACAAAGCTTGAGCGCTCAATGAGTCACGGTTTGAGCGCTCAAACCCCATTCAGGGGTTATGAGCTTTTGATGGCTTCTGATCATTCTTTGGTACCTTGATGAACTCTGGACTTTCTGATCATTGTTTAAAGGAGTGAGATACACCTGTTTGCTTTATGAAACAGGATCATCCATGGCTTGATGATGATGAACCATCACCTCTATGACTTTTGGGTTTATTGATCAGTGATCAAGGATAATGTAAGCGGTTTGAGAATGAGTGAACCCACAGAGGCCATAGAGATGATGACACCAACATAAAAATGATAAAAAATGTAAGGTAAATACCATTTTCATGGCTTTGTGGTCGTTAATCAATGATCAAAGGGATGCAAACTGATTTAGAACCATTTGAGCCAACCAAAAGCCATGAAAAGATGGTGTAAACTACAAGAAAGATCAGAAACCATAGAAGCATGAAAGCATTCAAAATAGTTTGAGTGCTCATAGTATGGACATTGAGCGCTCAAACCATCGTGAGCCAAGATTTTTGAAAGCTGTTTTTTTTAACATTTAGGACCTTGTGAGCTCATAGAAGGTATAAAGGACCTACATGAACCCACTGGTCTCCCTCAGGATGATCAACCTGTAACCTATTGCATAGTTTTTCCACTTTTTGGCTTTGATCAAGGCTTGAACTTGATGGTTTGATGAAGGGATGGGTTGTGGCTTTGTTTATAGGTACAATGTGGGTTGTTTTGGTCAGTAGAATAGACAATGTGGGTCTGATTAAGTGGTATTTGAATGGATGAGGGTGTGTTTGAGCTTGGATGATGATGAACAAGTGGGTTTGTTTGGTTTTGGATGAAAGAGACCAAATTGATGGACGAAAATGGAGGAAAAGTACTGGAAATGGAGTTCTAGAGAGAGAGGGGTGTTGATCAGAGTGTAACTTCTCTAATAAAGGTGGAGGTGTGTTTATATAGAGAGGAAATGGGAGGGAAATGATATTTTTAAAGTTTAAGGGGTCAATTAGTCTTAATAGGGGTCGTTTTAGGGCCTAGTATATGTATACAAGCAGCAATACGGCATCTATACGTCCCCCATGCAGCAAAATGCCATCATTAGATTCTCTGCCAAAAACAAACTGGACAAAGTTTGTGCGCTCAATGTGTTTGAAGCACAGTGGTTTGTTTTGGCCTATTTGGGTATTTTGAGGGGTATTTTGGTCTTTTAGGTTGGTTAGGGTTGTTTAGAAAGAGTTTAAGGTGATTTGAGGTGATTTGGGTGAGTTTGAGCCTTGATCCGAGCTTCGAGGAATGCCTAGTTGGTCTCCTTCATCATCGGGAGTGCTTTGATAAGTGTCTCGGGTTAGAATCGGGGTGTCTACACATGGCACGAAACGAAGCATGATTTTACACGAAGCTAAATGGGTCATGTCTTTTTTTTTTTTATAGATCAGCAAAGAAGAATATAATAGATCGAAGGAAGGAGACAAAGAATACAATTAAAGGCTGCAAAGGAAAGCAAACCCAAACAAGGGCCACCAATGGCAAACCAAGGACAAGCCTAGAATGGAAAAAAAACTGAAGAAGTTGAAAAGGGTTCAACTTCAAGAAAAAAAACTCTAAACTATGCATATACAGAACACCAAATTAGAAACACCATCAGACAACCATTTCTCCTATCTCAGTGAATATCATTGGTAGAAAAACCCCTCGAAGCTTGGTAAGCTCTGAATCAATTGGCAACTCTGAACTTTATAATATCCCCATATCCTCTCATTTTTTAACGACACCTCGGAAAATAAGATTGTTTCTAAATTTCCACACACTCCAAATGACTGCAAAACTACTAAGCTCCCATAACACTTTTTTTTTGCCTTCTTGAATCTCCAACTTTGCCACCAAATAAATAAACTTTTAATAGACACTGGAACCGCCAATTTAATACCCCACCAATTAAGAACATGACACCACACTATCTCACTGTGTAAGAACAAATGATTGGCAGTCTCTGGAGCTTCACTACAAAACTTACATAAGCAATCATTAAAATCAAAAAGCACACCTAAAGAAAACTACAATTCTGATGTCTTGACCCTTCCCAATATTGCCAACCAACCCAAAAATTGAACTTTAGGAGGAGCATGATTTTTCCATATTAACATTAATTCCCTTCTAACACGCCCCAACCCTGTTTCTCTGCATTTATAAAGGGAGCTAATTGAATTTTTTTTTGGAAGATTCAGCCTTCCAACTCAGAGAATCAAACTTCTGTGGTTGTAGTACCACAGAATCCAACAAGTTAGACAGATTATTCCACTCCACAAATTCCTAGGGTAGAATATTCCTCCTAAGCTCCAAATTAAGAGCTTGAACTAACCCATTCCATTGGTAAACAGCAGGCACCACCATAAGTTTCTGAGAGCATAAGTTAAATATCTTGGGAAACATCGTATTCAGTGAAACATCCCCCACCCATACATCAAGCCGAAACCTCACTTTACTCCAGATAAAAGTCTATTGGGTTCCATTGAGGGAAACCATGCCAAGTTATCCAATTTATACTTACTGCAAATCACCTTTTCTCCATAAAGCTTCTTTTTCTACACTAAACATCCAAGCCTCCACCACCATTTAATTAAGAGGCTCTCATTCATTAATTTCAGATTTTTAATCCCTAACCCTCCCAATTCCTTATTTTTAGAGATTCTGTCCCAGCTCACCAGATTCAACTTTGTCTTTAAATCACCCCTCCCCATAGAAATCTACTCTAGATTCTCACTAATACTTTCAATACACAATCAGGCATTTTAAACAAAGAAAGACAATAAGTTGGTTAATTACCCAGAACAGACTTAATGAGAGAGATTCGACCACCAAATGGGATGTGCCTCCTTTTCCAAGAAGCCAATTTCCTCTGAAACTTTTCAATCACTAGTGTCCAAGTTGATTTCTTCCTCGGATTGGCTCCAAAAGGTAAACCCAGGTATTTCATAGGAAGTGACTGAGATTTACACCCCGAACAATCAGCAAAGTACTTCATTTCCTCCTGAGTAAGACCAACCCCGCTGACCACACTCCATAGAAATTCCCTTGACAATCTCGTGTTCTTTGGGTCATTTGAAAACCAAATTTAGCCCTTTTACAGCTAGGATGAATAGAAAGGGGAGCCATTAACCAAAATAGAAACAGAAGCTGAGGATAAGCATTCCTTAAGCCAAACAATCCACTTTGATGGAAAGCCAAAGCTGAGTAACATATCAAACAAAAACTTCCAGCTAAGATTATCATTCATAAGCTCTCTGAAAATCCAACTTAAGAATCACCCCTTTTTGCTTCTTCTTCTTCCACAAATCCACCACCTCATTAGCAATAATGTTGACTACACTTCAGAAATAAGGGATGGGAGCACTTTTTTCAACCTCTCAGCCAAAACTTTTCCCAAGATTTTATAAACACACCCAATAAGACTAATGGGTCTAAACTTCTTCAAACCCTCAGGACAATCAACTTTAGGAATGAGAGCAATAAATGATTTGTTAAGCCCCTTAGCAATTTTTGCATTACAGTGGAAATCCCTAAAAAATTGGATGATATCACTCTCAAGTATCTTTCAGCAAGTCTTTACAAAAGAGAGATTAAAGCCTTCCGGACCTGGGGCTTTGTTTCCATCACAAGAATATACTGCACTCCAAATCTCCTCCTCTAAAAAAGCCATAATTGAAAACTCCCCCTGAGCCACTGATAGAATAGATTGAAAATGACCACCGAGCTTTGGCCTAGATTGCCAGTCCTCTTTAAAAGCCTTTTTAAAAAATGCAAACACTTCTGATTTCAACTTTCTAGGTTCATCTATTCTGACACCATCGATAATCAGAGAATCCATCAGGTTCCTATTAGGTCTCCCTTTAGCCGTCATACGAAAGAAGCTAGTGTTTTTATCCCCTTTCAAAGTCCAATCCAACCTTGACTTTTGAAGCCAAATCCATTATAATCTCCCACCAAGATTCCAAAACTCCACTTTAAGCTTCTTTTTTTCTCAAAATATCCTCCTTAGACAAGCTACTAGATTCCGCAAGTATATCCAAGGAGTAAATCTACTCTTCAAACTCCTTAATGTTCTGTTGCACATTCCCAAATTCTTATTTGTTCTAAATTTTCAGCACACCCTTCAACTCTTTCAACTTCAAAGCCACCTTGAAACCTGGCCACCCTTTTATCACGAAATTGGCCCAGAATTCATTCACTATGGATAAGAATCTTGGATGCAAAATCCATGCATTAATGAACTTGAAAGGTTTGGCCCCCAATCCTTGGAGTCCATCTTCAAAACTATGGGACAATGTGTTGGAAACTAAACTTGATTTTTAGGAAATTGTGAATTCTAGAGAGTTGTGTAGACACATGATTCATGAATGGTGTGGTTCATGTACGTAGTTGAATAGTCTCTTAAAGCATTCATGTACGAAGATGAAGGGTCACGATGTATAGATTCATGTACTTGGCTAGGTTCATGTAAGTAGGAGTGCTATCAGAGATAAGAGAAAGTGTGTAGGGTGTTGAATTAACTCTTACACATAGAACCTTTATTTATATTATGAAACAACTAGACACATTACCTGACTAGTCAATGTGGGACAAAGACACTATAGAGCAATATTAATAAGCTACTCTAACAAGGAGCATATAAATACCTATGTAATCTAGTGATAATAGTGTGATGGAAAGTAGAGGGATAGTTGAAGATAGAGCGGGGTTGAGTAGAGTGAATGAACTACCATGGAGTAGTCTAGTGTGATAAATACTATTGAAGCATTTTATCACATATTGTGTGTTATCTCCTCCCCTACATCTCTCCTACTTGTGTGAGTGATTTAGGCCCATCACGGATTTCCAACGAATTGGTATCAGAGCTACTACGATCCTGAAAGTGATCCTAGAAGTGGCAATTGATCATTGTTTGATGACAATGGGTACTCTTATGTGTTTTGGTTCAAAAAATTAATGTTCCCAAATTGCAAAAGAATGCGGGTTATGCTATCTTATTATCTCCAAGCATGTGACTTATGGGATATTGTTGGAGAAGAACCAACAACTAATTTGCCTATGGGAATCCGATAGATGAAAGAAGAGAAAGCACTGAGAGTTTTAAAGAAGGCAATTCAAGAAGAGGTATGAAAGGACACTAGAGAAATGAGATATCCATGTCAAGCTTGGAGGATGCTTGATTGCGTCACCTCTAATTGTGGAGGAAAATCATCAGCCAAAGAGTAGTGGCTTCAATGTTTTGAAGAAGATGAGTTTCTAGAAGATGTAACACAAGGTGGTGGGGAACCTAATCCAGAAGTGAATCAATTTGAGGAGACTAAAATTGAAGGAAATGTAGCCAAGCAAAGCAGGCATGATGATCAGATGAATAGTGAAATTGTGGAAGCGATGAAAGAAAAAGAAATTGAAAACATCAAAAAAATAATTGTTGAAGTCAAGGCTCAAGGAGAAGAAGAGACCTCTATAGAAAAGGAAGGGGATGCAATTGAACAAGAAGTCGATGGCAGAGTTCAAAATGATCAAAGGAAGGAAGTGAAACTCTTGAAGGTTAAAGAAAACGACTAGAGTCAAGAAAATATTGATGACAAAATTGACATTGGTAAGTCCACCAGAGTCAAGGATTATGGACTTCAACCATGTGAATTTATTTGCAAAATCACTCTTCTGAAGCATGAGAATGGAAGTCACGAGGATTTGATTCCTACTTTTGCAATTCACGGACTGATTTGGAGAATTGTGCATTTGACACTAGTTGGGTAAAAATGGACGAGTTTTTTTGATTTGCAAGATTGGAGATATGCAAAATTCAACAAGAATGAAAAGTTCAAGAATGGAGACCAATGGAATGTTCCTGTGAAGGAAAATCTAGAAGCTATTCATTTGAAGGCCGTGCGCAAGCTTTTAAGGAAGAAGTTTGTAAGTCTTTACAGAAAGGTCAAATTCAAGATTCTCACTTCCGTGGAGTGGGTCAAGCAACCTATTGCTATTGAGGGTGGTGAAGGTTTCTTTTAGCCATAGAGGATTTTAGTATAAAATCAAGTTTAAGGGGGGATGTTGGAAAGTAAACTTGATTTTTAGGAAATTGTAAATTCTAGAGAGTTGTGTAGACACATGATTCATGAATGGTGTGGTTCATGTATGTAGTTGAATAGTCCCTTAAAGTATTAATGTATGAAGATGAAGGGTCACGATGTATAGATTCATGTACTTGGCTGGGTTCATGTAAGTAGTAGCATATAAATACATATGTAATCTAGTGATAATAGTGTGATGGAAAGTAGAGAGATAGTTGAAGACAGAGCGGGGTTGAGTAGAGTGAATGAAATACCATGGAGTAGTCAAGTGTGATAAAAACTATTGAAGCATTTTATCACATATTGTGTGTTATCTCCTCCCCTACATTTCTCCTACTTGTGTGAGTGATCTAGGCCCATCACGGATTTCCAACACAATGATCAGACAATAATCTACCCAAAACCCACTGTTTCCAATTAAATTTAGAGATACAATCCGGATGAACCAAAAATATATCCAACCTATTCCAAATGGACTCACTGTCAAACTTAGCCAACATATACGTCCTACCAAACAGAGAAAGATCCACCAATTCTAGATTCTCAATGAATGAATTAAAATCCGCCATCCCCTTGCTGGAACTTCCCAACCTTTCACTCAGAGCGAATCTTATTGAAATCGCCCCCCCATACGACAAGGATTAGGAAAAAGTGATAAAAGATTTGAAAGAGAATCCCAAACCTTTTTCCTGTCAGCACAACTACTGGGTCCATACACATTTACAAAAACACAAGAAAAGGAATTTTGAATAACACCTGAGAGAATTAGAAAATGCCTTCCTGCACAGACATCCTTCAAGGAGAAGACTGCAGGATCCCAAACACATAATAAGTCCCCCAATAAACCGTCTGCATCCACATCGGAAAACTCCACGCTCCTTGAACCCCAAAACGATCGGATGACTTTTTCCTCTACCTTTGATTTTTTTTGTTTCTTGTAGGATATGAAAATCGATCTTATTATCTGGTAGAATTTTCTTAAACCTGCCCCTTTTCTCCTTCCTCCCAATCCCCCTTGCATTCCAAGACATGACATTAACCATCTGTAAAAATTATTCTCCAAATCACCCAAATAAAAGAGTGCTCAAGATTGAACACCCTCCCTTCCCAAACTCCTGTTACCATCTCTGTTTCCCTCAATCTCTGCCAATCTACTAATGACCTCTTCTTCTGGACCAGTAGCTTCATCGCCCACGATTTTTCCCATAGACCAAATCGCCTTAACTTAATTCAGAAGTATCTTGTTCCTATTACGAATTCCGTCTGAGGAAAAGGAAAGAGAGGCAACCGCAATCGCTGATCTAAACACCACTTGTTTAATTTTCTTCCTCCTCCTACCGCTCTCAGATTATTTCCATCAGAAACACTAAAACCCATTAATTCCTCCCACGATTTTTTCTTCTTATGACCTAAAAGAGGAACCTTACCCAAATCCGGACCCAACCCAAGCGTAATAGGATCTGGCCTAGATTCAGAAAGGCATGAAAAAACAAAAGGCTTACATGGCCCAGGAATATCCTTCACCAACCCATTCCTAGGCTCAACAGCACCCTCTAAATTGATAAGCCCAAGATCATTAAATTACAAAAAGATCGAGTTTCCTTCTCTCTAATCTCTCCATCTTCCAAATCGTCTGCCTTGGGACTACTAGACATCTGAATAGGGAGCACAACCTTCTTCAAGCATGCTGCCTACTCAGCCGCCAAAATATCCAACAAAACCTCCATATTTGAATCCTACATACGTGATTGTTGGAAATACTATAGGAAAATTGGAACCGTTTACCTCGCAATCTTTTAGCGAAGAACAAAAATACTAGAACTGGATTGGCTGTTGTTTGGGTTGAGTCGCGGACTAAGTCGCTCTCTTTAAGACGTTTTGCGGCTCCGCCCTCATAGTGCAAGCAGTAGTAGCCACGCCGTCTCCAGGATAAAACAACCTAGAATATAGCCTATGAGCCTATGTCTCGATCTTCTTTGCACGGAAGAAGACCAAAAATGCAAAACACAATTGACCTTTCTTGCTCTTTGAATTTTGTAAGTGAAAATGTTTTTTTAGTGTGTATGTGTGGGGCTAACTATTGTATGTGCGCGAGCTGCAAATTCGGGGATTTGCACCCCTCCTGCGCGCAATGCGCACCCGGTTAACTGGTTTCCGGACCAGTTTCTCCAAATTGGCTTGGATCTTGGCCCATCCCGTTTGCGCGCGAGACCTCTCTTGGGCCAAGCTATACAATTGTCCATGGAGTCTTCCCACATATAAGGAGCAAAAATGTTTTGTAGCTAGCCAATGTAGGACAAGTGTTTGTGAAGAGTCCTTTGAAAAATACACATCCCCAACAATCCGGCCCCCACTTGTATTTTTTTAGAACTATATATTCATCGAGCAAGAACGTATGGAGTAGTGCGTAAGTAAGGTGTCTACCGACTTGAACCGTTACATAGTGAAAGTGTAAGAAATTATATAATGTGGCCTACATGTTACTTTCTATTTATTAATTGAAGTTGTGAGTGGTAATTGAATTGCCCATTTATTTGGTGTCTAATTGTAAAAAGATGTCTTATTATGAAAAGACATATCCTATGTGAAAGGGTGTGTCCTAACTAAAAGGGTGTACTTATTGGGAATTAATATACCAAGAGCAAGGTTCTAAATCTCGTACCGGACAGGGTACCGGTTTTCTTACTGGTACGGTACGGTACCGGTCGGGTACCGGTACCGTTTCGGATTTAGCGGTACTACCTGTATATACATATATAAAATCAAAAATTTTCCTAGTATCACCCTTTTTTTTTTTGTAAATTATATCATCCAAACTATAATTAGACAACAAATAAATGTTCCAAATATCATTTAACAAGGTATAAAAATAATTTGCCATATGCCGTTCAATTCATCATGACAACAAAAACTACAATAATTTTATAATTTCAATTTTGTTCGAAATGCATCTTCAAGAAAAAATGAACCTAGTAACTCCTAGTCTCCTACAAATACCAAGGCTAGGACTTGGTAAAAGGATAAAAAAGTTAGATTAAAGGGTTAGTTTGGTCACTCCAACATTTTAGGGTTATCAAACTTTTTCTACTTTATCCTTATCCTGATACCCTTTCGTCTTTGAAAATGGGTTTCCAATTTCCGGCTCTCTCTCTCTGTTATTCATGGCAGAAAAGCTCAACAGGTATGATTTTCTCACTCCCTGTTCCGATCTTCTCACTCTCTCTGTTCCGATCCTCTCTCTCTCTCTCTCTCTCTCTCTCTCTCTCTCTGTGTGTGTGTTCCGATCTGCGTTAAAAGAGAGACAACTCCCTTTGGTCGATCTGCATCTTTTTATCGTGAAAAATGGTTACGATCTGCCTGAAATGGTGTAAAACCAGTCAAAAATAGATACCGGACGGAATTAATGTTTCCGCCATCTCGTCCGAGATTGTCCGGAATCGCCGGTATCCGCCGGTATTCGCCGGTATCTGAGCCGGGACGGTATTGGAGGTCAAAGTTACCGGTTTCTCACAAATCCGGTACGTACCGGCCGGTACCGGCCGGTACGGTACGGGATTAACAACCTTGACCAAGAGTCATAGCCGATAGGAAATGATGAAGAGATACACCCATTGAGAAAGACACTTTTTGGAGACAACTTTTCCTTGATGGTAGAAAATGTGTTGCTTATAAATACTACATCCAGAGAGTCCCTGAACTAACCTGATTAAGAACAAGCCCTAGAATTAATTAAAGGTAATGTTGGAGCGGATATTGTGGCAATGTGACATGACAAAAGTTGACTGTCTACAATCTTCCAGAGGGCTAAGTCAAGTCCAGTGATAGAAACTTCAGTAGAACCAGAAGCAGTGGCTCAAGGACACGAAATTGTGCCATCAACATATCCAAAGAAACTATTAGCCTTCAATGCATGTTCGATTTGTATTCTCCAGAGAATATAACAGTGCAAATTGAGTTTAATTGTGATGAACGAGTTACTATTTGATATCAAGAATACCAGAGATGGAGGTAGATTCAGCTTGAGTAATAACTTCTGGTGTTCCAATTGACGATGACGATGAACTCGTAGAACTCATTCCCGTTGCCACTATGGATTTTAATTCTGTACTTTGATGAATTTATCAAGAATCCCCAGAATCCAATTACGTTGACAGACGTAAAATGCTCTGATACCATGATGAATTTATAATTTCAATCTTCATACAGGAAATTAAATCTGTGATTTCAATTAGGGCTAGAAGATAGAGAAGAGAGAGAAGAGAGAAAGTGTAAAGTGGTATATGCCTATGCTTTCTATTAGCTTTTTGGACTTTTTCTTCTTTCCAGATTTGCATTGTCCGCCTACTCACTAAGTTAGATGGAACAATTAACCCGATGGCCCACCTACGCATTTATCCCGGGCCACTGTGCGAATGTCAAAATCTGAACAAGTTAATGATGCAGTTGTTCGAGCATGAGCCCCCAAATTGGTAAAAATAATTTGAAGTTGGTAAACTATACTGAATATTATTCAAGTTTAATTTTTTGTCCGACATGATCATCTCTTAAAAGAATATGATGTAAAAACCATAAAGTCTGATTCAGGGCCTTATATATGTGTCATGTTCCTGTTTGATGATTCATACCAACTTGACGCAGTTCGGAACGTTTTTACAGAAAACGACGATCTTCAGTCCTGACTTTTTTCTAAAAGAATCTCAGAAATTGCTAATTGTTCTGGCCAAAAGTGTTGAATTTTAAGAAATTGGTTTTCGCAAGTGGAATGTTTGACCAATAAAATGCAAAGAATTTTTGTATGTGAATTACACATTTAAAAGTCTAGTACACCTTACAGTGGTTGGGTTGTGGGGACCAATGTTATTTAATTGATTGTTTTCAATAGTAAAATAACATCAATTTATTTTCTTCCCTCTGAACAGCTCCACACTTTCGTATATAAATCCACCTGTGGGGTGGAACAATGACTAATTCTACCTCTCACTCGTCCTTTTGAGGTTTCTAATCTCGGACGTGGTCTCGTTATTTTGTTAGATGGTAAATATGATTGTACCCTAATATTACTATTTACCCAAACTAATTTTTTAATTTTTGAAATGAACAATTTTATATTAGAGACACATGTGTGATCCACAATTTCGAGTGAAAGGGTCTCCAAATGAAGCTAGGGCTCTAATTTAGTCCCTAATTTTTTGGATATGTAGGGAAACAAATTCCCGAAGAAAAATTCTTTCCCATTGAATAGGGCCTCAAATTGATGTGTCACCTTGGCTTCACAGTATGACCCAATCAAACGATCTAAATTGATGTGTCACCTTGAGTTAGTCACGACTATAAATCTTACCATGGAGCTGATTCCTGTTTTACAATCTATAATCCATAACTACTCCCATAATTAACCTGAGGCTCTCTCTTTTGTTTTCTAGCCAAAGCTAGCCGCTGCTTGTGGTGTTGAAACTTTAAAGCATATATAGTTCGCTTCTAGTATGAAGGGTATTAATCTGGCATCCATAGTCGAGGAAAAGATTCTATGATTTTTTGTTCCCATCACGCTTCACATACTAAACTTTGGCATCGCACCAAGAAATGAAGCTGAATTATTCCGACATGCTTTGCGGCCATCATGCTCCAGAGCCACCACGCCGTCACGCCATCACGTTAGTTCCGTCTGCAATATTGGCGCAACGATATTGTTTACATGTCCCTCTTGGAGCAAAGTTGGTCCCGAGGAAGGAAAGCCCTAGGGTAACAACATACCATATTGCATTTTCATCTGCCAGGTCGTCTTTATCCTTCTTGAGTGCACTTCTAGCATTGATCATGACGGTGTTGTAGAATACTCTACAACTGACGTTTATACTAACCATGAACGTCCAAATTCCTAGCCAATTGAAATTCGCTTCCATGGTCCGCCATTTTCTCCACAGGAAGCACCTGAGCTTCCATATCAGTTACAATGGTGTCAGAACAACCTTATCCACAATCAAGATCCTGTAATAATTGGTTGGGCTATAGGGTGTATATTTAAAACATTTGACGTACATGCATATTACTCTTCCTTTTGTAGCAGTACAAGATTCAGAATAGAATGGATGTATTTGTAATGGATGTTGAACAAGTGAGCATAAATTTATTTGCCTTTTCGACGTTGTTGGAAAATCTTGTGCACAGACTTATGTGATTTTAATACATCATTTTTGTGTAATTGGTTATTTCACTAGAAGAAAGACAATGTTTGATTGCTTATTGGGTTCTCTTTGATTTTTGGTATATTATTTTAACGAAATCAAAATCCTCAAATTAATTGACACCGTATTTTTGTGAATTTCTTTTTTATTTTTTAAACCATTTGGGTAGCGATCTCAATCAGATAGTTACGGTATTTTATTTTTTCAGAAATGAAGAAACTTGATTGATCAAGAGTCGAAGAGAATAAAAGAAAAAAGTGTAGTCTACGTGAGGGAAAAGAAATCCAGCAACAAACCTCAAGCAAATGGCTAAATCTGATAAAAAACAACTTCCGTTGCCAGATACAAGCATGAAATTCTCTATCATGCTGCAAGACAGAGAACGAAAATGCACCAAAACAGTGTAGCTTCTATAAATGGACGCGTTGTACATAGGAGAATTTCTTGATTACCATATAAACGTTCACATGAATCTTCATTGCACCATATACCTAATTATTTCAATCAAATCTCACTCGGTGGACGAGGCAAACGCCATGCAACTTGATGCTTACCCTTCCCAATTTCGAAGGGGTTAATGCACTCTACTATCCATCGACGCACAAAAAAACAATGTGTTGGACGCCTTGATGTACCTATTAGCAACAACTTCTTAAACGCGCGTGATTTCCTCCCTTGCTTATGCTAACAAATTAAGTCGACCTCGCATATGGATTTCTTTGATGCGCCTTTGCTGTCTAAACACAAGTATTATTGGTCGTCCTTACTACGAGATACAGGTCATTGTGGCTTAATTTTATCGATTATTGCTCTTAAAAAAAAGTTACGTTCAATCCAACAATCAATACATTAAGGGATCAAATCATCACATAATAGTGGGTACAAAATCAATTTATTCATACCTTAAAAAGAAAAGCCCATCAATGATCAATGAATGGGCTAAATTTGGCAAGTACATATATGTGTTTTAAGGTTGATGAAATGATAGATTTGTGTTCCAAACAATCCCCTCTATATTCATGCAATGGGTTTGCTTCGCTTGTGGTTGGCTAATTTACTTGGTCTTTTGAATCAATTTCAGTATGTTTTTATCGTCTCTCCATTTGCCATCTGATAGGTGCTAGGTGCTGAAAAGCACCCGTTAATCCTTCCATTTCATCCCTTGTTAGTTTGATTATGTAGTTATTTGATTAGGTTTGATTGGTGTTATTGGTATTTCAGGGCCGAAAGATCAAGGACATGAAAATATACATTTTGGAGCAAGTTAGGAGCTTTGCTGCGCGAAGGGGTACGAAAGAGGGGCAAAAATCCAAGTTGCAGCATCCATGGTGCGGACCGCCACGTTCCTGGTCGGGACCAACCTTCAGATGCATAAAGCGTTCTTGCAGCATCCGTGGTCCAGGGCCACCATGGTCCGGAGCATCGACCCCAACAGCTCCCAGATGCATGGTCTGGGGTCTGGACCAATGACACGGGAATCAGCATTTTAATGTGTTTTCATGTAATTTTTGGGTCATCAAGTATAAATAGACGTCCAGACATTGTTTTGGGGTTCTGAATTACTTTGAGAGAGACCTTTAGAGAGAGAAACTCTTTGTTCTTCATGTTTTTTGCGACTTCTTCAATTCAAAGGATGTCAATCATTTCCATTGCTAGCTAAACCCCTTTTCTAGGGGAAGGATCGACACCAAGTAACCTAGTTTTCTCTGTATAGATTAGGGTTCTTATTCGAATTAGATTATATGTTCAGAACTCGGTTTTGTGAATATCAATAGAATCGTTTTGCTTCTTCCAATTCGTTGAGTATTTGTACACATGTTTGCAAATACCGTTCATATAAATATTTTCGTTGATGTGGTTCAAGTTCTGAGATGGATTATGCAAGTGATACGTACAGATCATGCCGCGATTGTGAGACAGTACATGCTGCGGGATAGTCCATGCCTTTAACAATCACTAAATTCTCTTGGCAATTATCTTTAGGGTTTGCAAGCCCTAGGAATAATCCTTTGTGATTCGAATAGCAATTCCTTCTTGAGAATGGTTGGTTATGCGGTTGGGGTGGATTATAAACCCTAGATCCTTTTTCCCAAACAGTTTCACCTTTTTAATTATTGTGCTCTCTAGCTTAATAATTTCTCAAACAATCAAACCTCATTTTAGTTTCATAATTTCACAAACAATCAAACCTCTTTTTACCGAATTAAATTAGAAGTTAATTGAAATTATTGTAACTCAGCCAATCTGTCTCCATGAAACAATACTCGGACTTGACCGCTATTCTTTTGAGTATAAATTTAATTTTGATATGGTACACAGTCAACTTGGTCTGTCGAATCAATTTTAGCATGTTTTTATCATCTCTCCACTTACCATCTGACATGGCACTATACCTAACTCTTGATTATTTTGGTTCAATCATTGTCCGGGCTAATTTATACGCATCTCGACTATTCCATTCCCCAGTTAAGTCAAAGGCCATCTTTTGAACTATATCATGATTGCCATCTTTTGAATTACATATATATCATGAAGCCAAACCAGTTCAAATTATCATCTAGGAGTGTGAAAACTTTATATCAAACTCAAAACCAATTGGAAATGAGTGGAAATGCCCAACAGCATATTAAATGATCACCCATTCACTCCCCAAGAAATGTGAGACAATATTTCTTAACATCCCCGCTCATATGTGGCCGCATTTGTGGTCTATCATGTATAGTTTCTTTTTGGGTCCATCATATCGTGCAGCTTTTTTTGCTAGTCTATCAAAGTGGGGTGTGCATTGTGAATTTTTATAGAGTATGGGGTGAAATGAACGCCGCTCTTATACCATGTGGAAACTTTATATCCATCTTAAAACCAATTGACAATGAGTGGAGATGCCCAACATTATATTAACTGATCACCTTTTCCTTCTTCAAGCAATGCGGGACAATATTTCTTAACATAGGGCCCAAAGTTTCCTCCAAATGAAGCAAAATAACCTCTAAATTGGGTACTTTCTTTTTGGGTAATGCAATCATTTGAATGAAGAACTGAAATTGTTGAAATAATGAACGTAAGAAATCAATCTGCTCTAACGTTACTTTTGTCTTTGGTATGTTTTTTATCTTTTGATCACATTCTCGTTTGGATTTCACGATTGGCTAGGAATGTGTTCAAATTTGTTTGGAGTAGTGTTTGGTTGTGGCTTCTTTTCACCCACCATGTACCCTTTTCGAGTTTTTAATAAATTTTCTTTGCCGATAAAAAAAAAGTATTACTCGAACTGTGCTCGTCTTCATTGGGACAATGATTTGGAGATTTCTATGCTTCATTTGGAGGAATTTTGGGGCCCTCGAGGGCAATCTAAACTAGTTTGGCATCATGATCGATGTGGGTATTTACAATTGGGGAGTGGATGGCACAATAATTTATATCATCTTCATGAACGAGAGAAAGAATGTACCCAGGGCCCAGAGAGAAGCAGTTGCGGATGAAAAGGGGCCTTTTTTTTTTATAACCGGGTGTCCGAGTCGGTTTTCGCGCACATTACATCTTTCACATCAACTTTTACATTGACTTTCCATTATTGTCCTTGATTCATCATTAAACTTTATCCGCTAACTTTTCAAAAAAAAATCTACTTTTAAAATGGCACAACATGATTAGGTTAACGGACTGACATGGCATGGCACGAAACATGATTTACACGAAGCTAAATGAGCCATGCTGACACAGCACAACTCCCGTTTGACGCCTCTACCTATTTCCCACAATCATCTTGGTATTACATTTGTTAGTGGAACTAAAGTCAATCCTCTTCACACACGAACAAAGGTATCATACTCCCTTCATCCTATTTTGATAGTCCCATATTTCATTTTGGGGCATCCCAAAATACATTCCACTTTCCAAAAATAATCATAGAATCTTGGTGAAATTCCAACTTACCTGGCCGTGTGTATTTGAATGGAATTAGTACTATTTACATCAATCAAATTTGAAATGTCAACTCTATTGAATTCAACAAAAGTACATTAATTAATAAATAAATGGATGGTATAATATTGGAAAGTGACAATTTTTTGGAACAATTACGATGGAGAAAGTAACCGTTACGCTATGCATACCACAATTCGCAAGTTGTGGGAACTTGCATGATCATTCTTGCGTGTCTCCTACAGTTCCAACGTGGTATGGATTTGTCTCTCACATACGATTTTCATGTGCAAAAGAACAAAAAATGAGAAGGCATTATTAAGACCTCTACTCGAACCACAAATAATGGCTAAATCATCTGCCTTCCCCGCATGTTTTTTCTGTTCATTTTCTTGGTTTTTCTTATTATATTTAATTTGTAATTGTTAGAGAAGAGTTGTCCCACATTGCTGGAGTATGGAATAAGAGATCGCTTAATAATATTTGGCACTCCTCCACTCATTGTCAATCGATTTTCAATTGATTATAAAGTTTTCGAGGGCCATTCCATCCCAAATTATAATCCCTCCATCCCTTTTTAAGTGATCCACTTGGGAAACGTGTATTTTTGCGGACGTTTAAAAATGTACTTTCGTATAACGTTTATATTTTTTTTTACACCAAATTAAAGTACTCAATGAACACTTTAGTTTGGTATAAAACAAATTAAAAGGTTATCTAGAGAAATATATTTTTTAGGGGTTTGAAATTGCACGTATTCCCGTATGGATCATTTAAAAAGGGACGGAGGGAGTAACAAAAATTAAAATCAAGCCTACATCATCTCCTCAAAAAATGTTGCGCCATGATAATACCCAAAAATTGTCTCACATTGCTTGGGTATGAAATGAGAGATCGCTAACCCATTCCATCACAATTTCATAACAAAATGAAAATCAAGCTTACTCCCCACAATGACAGACCCAGAACAGGCTACACAAGGATAAGACCTAAAAAGTTGTCACATATGACAGAATGAAATGGCTGTATGTGAGTAGGTGTTGGAGTAGTTATTAAATGATGAGAGAATTATGGGCCGGTACAAAATCTCTCTTTCTCTTCTCAACTCCCCAAACCGTATCAAAGTGTCTAAATCATAGGGCATCCTAAGAAAGTGCCTAAACCTAAATCTTAGGGTACCCTATGAAAGTGCCTAAAACCCTAAGGTATCCTATGAAAGTGCCTAAACCACCAAAACCCAATAATAGGAAAGTGCACCCTAATTAAACCTAAACCCTAAGATACTGTATGAAAGTGCCTAAACCCAATAGTACCCTAATGAAGGTGCCAAAACCCTCAAAATCATATAAAAGTGCCTAAATTTCTAAAACCTTATGAAACCGTATGATAAACTACGTGCCTTAATGGAAAAAAAAAAAAAAGAAATGATCCCCTTACTGGTAATTAGGAAAAAAAAAAAAAAATGACTTACCTTAATGGAAACTTAAAAAGGTAAGGCTTACCTTACTGGTAATTAGATTCATCTTTTCTGGACAGAGTTAAAAAGCTGTTAAATGATCCCCTTTTTTCTGGGTCTGGTTTTTTTCTATTATCTTTTTGGACTTTTTCTTTGGGAAATCCCAAGCCACCCCTACTTTTTGTAGAGTCTTCCATCCAAACCACATTTTGACATTCACTCCTTCCTAGACCCTGCCCGCGCGTGAGATGTCCATGACATTAATTGTCCATGTTGTGTTGTCAACATCAATTGCCAGTCTTTCTCTCTCTCTCCTCTCCCTCTCCCTTTAAAAGTTTCAACATCCAACCCTGACAGTGGACCGGCCTGACACTTGGTGAATATTTCTCTTTCTCTCCTCTCTCCGTATTTCTCTCTCTCTCTCTCTCTCTCTCTCTCTCTCTCTCTCTCTCTCTCTCTCTCTCTCTCTTCCCTTCTCCTTTTTTGTTTTAAATTTAAAATAAAATAACTTTTATTATACACATTTATTTTTATAAAAATTATATTTTTGAAATCTACTCGATGAGATATTTCTAACAAGATCCATTGTGACTATGAAATTTTATACGTGTAAAAAAAGTTTTTTTTTATACCTGTTCATTAAGAATTCATACCCCTTCTAAATAATTCACATACCCCAAAATAAAAGAACTCACATCTTTCAAATGCAAAACTCACTTTGCAAAAAACACAATTCACATCCCAAAAAACAGAATTCACATAGCTGAATTGCAGAATTCACACATCATAAGGGCATCTCTAGTGCACTACCTAAAAGAGTTCCCTAAAGTGCCCTAACTAGTTAGCTAAGAAAATCTCAAAAAATGGTCTTTAGTGCACAAAAATTGACTCCATAAAATCCTAGGTGGCACCCCTCACTACCTAAAGTGCCCTAAGTGACTACCTAAATTTGGGGAGAGACTTAAGGAGAGAGAAAGAGGAGAGGGATAGAGAGGGAAAAGGGAAGGAGGAGAGTGAGAATAACTTTAAGGAGAGAGAGAGTAGAGAGAAAAGAAACACTTAAAGTTAATGAACATTTTTAGGAAGCCCCATTAAAGTGCATTTTTCCTTAGCTATCTAACTAAGTTCTTAGCACACAAAATAGGGTCCCACATGTGCTTAGGTGTACACTTTAGCAAACATTTTTTAGGTAGTGCACTAGAGATGCTCTGAGTCACTCTCCAACAGACAAAATTCACACCCAAAAAGAAAGTGTGCTATTAATGGTGTGAATTGTTGCAGGGTTGTTAATTGTGTGTTATTGGGGGGTGTGAATTGTGAGCTATTTTGGTCGTGTGAATTGTTGCATGGGTGTGAATCGTGTGCATTTGCGGGTTGTAAATTATTTAGAAATGGTGTGAATTCTGCATTAAGGGGTGTGAATTCTTTTTTTAGAGGGTGTGAATTGTATATTTTGGAGATTGAGTTGTGATGTGTGTGAATTCTACATTTAAAGTCTGTGAATTCTTTCATTTTGGAGGGTGTGAATTGTTTAGAAATGGTGTAAATTAGTATTAATTAATGGGTATAAAACAATTTTTTTTATATGTACAAAATTTCATATTCAAATGGGATCTCGAAAGATCTCATCAAGTAGATTCCAAATATATAATTTTTATAAAAAATAATCGTGTCTAATAAAAATTATTTTATTTTAAAATATAATACTGTGAGAGAGAGAGAGAGAGAGAGAGAGAGGGGCATGGATCTCACCGGCTGTGCATATTTTATTTTTCCTTGTGCTGTGGAACTTTGTCCTTTTAAGCAACATATATTGGTCAGAAGATTCCAAAACCATCGATTACTGTAATAGCCTGTTTGGGTACCAACTTTTCCCATTTTCCCATTCTCATTTTTTCTTTTTGGCTGTTTGGGAGAAACTTCTCAGAACACATTATTTGAGAATGAGTTTTGCAAAATGTACAATCTAGAGCAGAAGTGAAAAATAGGTTGAGATGAGCTTTTTGACTTCTCATTTTCACTTTTTCCATTTTGATTAACAAAAAGACCTACAGAATGTATTCTACACATATCTCCCAAACACTACTCCTGTTTTAAAATGCATTCTACACATTTCTCCCAAACACTCATACCAAATCCAAAACACATTCTGACCATAATTCAAAAGCCAAAAAGCCAAAAAGTTAAAAATGAAAAACTAAAAATGAGGCTCCCAAACACCCCCTAAGGAGAAATTCTGACCGCGGGATAAAGTTGAATAGAGAGAGAGAGTGCAAGCAACGCCTCTCATGTGACTTGATGTTACTGCACCTACTCATTTATTATTGCCGAAAAGCTGTACTTATTAGCTTCCACGCGTGAAAATAGGTTTAAATGAAAAGTGTTTGACATGAGGTTGGCTTGGAAGGAAAACTTTTGACAAAATACGGCCGGCCAGTAAGAACCCCTTTTCTTTCCAGATTTGCATCATCCGCCCACTCACAAAGTTTGAACAAAGAACCCGATGGCCCAACTACGCATTTATCCTGGGGCACTGTAAATATCAAAATCTGAACAACTTAACCACGCAGTTGTTCGAGCATGAACCGCCAAATTGGTAAAAATAATTCGAAGTTGGTAAACTATATTGAATATTATTCAAGTTATATTTTTTTGTCCCACATGATCATCTCTTAAAAGAATATGATGTCCAAATCATAAAATCTGATTCAGGGCCTTATATATGTGTCTTGTTCGTGTGTGATGATACTCACAAACTTGACACAGTCTTGAACATTTTTTTAATGGTCAGTCCAATCATTTTTAAAACAATCTCAGAAATTACTAACGGTCCTGACCATCCTTGAAACGGTCTTGACCAAAAGTGTTGAAATTTCATAAATTTGTTTTAATGTTTTTTGATCAACAAATTGCAAAGAATTCTTGTATGTGAATCACCGATTTACAAGTCTAATGCGTAATCAGTTCTAATTTTCTTCAAAGTAAATAATATAAAAGAAATTCAACTCCTAAATACATATTTGAAAAGAATTACTAACGGCTGGGGTTCTCTTTCTTCACCAAAAAAAAAAAAGTCTAATACGCCAGACAGTTGTTAGGTTGTGGGGGCCAATGTTATTTAATTGGCTGCTTCAGTACTAAAATAATACTCCTAGCCATTTATTTTTTCCCCTGGGAACAACTCAACCCACACTTTCGTGTGTATATCCTCCAGTGTCGTGGAACAATGACTAATTCTACCACTCATTCCTTTTGAGGTTGCGAATCTCAGACATGGTCGTGGTATTTTGTTAAACGGTAAATATGATAGTACTCTAACATTATTATTTTACCAAACTAACTTTTTAATTTTTGAAATGAACAATTTTGTATTAGACACTTATGTGATCCACAAAATCAAGTGAAAGGGTCTACAAATGAAGCTAGGGCTCTAATCTAGTCCCTAATTTTTCGGGTATATAGGGAAACAAATTCCTGAAGAAAAATTCTTTCCTATTGAATAGGGCCTAAAATTGATGTGTGACCGTATCAAACAAACTAATTAACAATTCTCTCTCTCTCTCTCTCTCTCTCTCTCATCCTTGAGTTTGTCACAACTATAAATCTTGGCATGCAACTGATTCCTGTTGCTATTATCCAAACTCCCATAATTAACTTGAGGCTCTCTCCTTTAGTTTTGCAGCCAAAGCTAGTAGTTGGCATTGGTGTTTGAACTTCTATATCCATCTATATATATTTTGCTTCTAGTATCAATAATTGACGAAAAGATTGTATGATTTTTTGTTCCCATCATGTTTTACATACAAGGCTATGGCATCGGACCAAGAAATGAAGCTCGATCATTCAGAACGGGAAGCTGGTGGAACTCAAAATCATTCTGGTAGTTGGAGGTCATTATGCTGGCCTTACTTTAGGACTGATTGCCGCCGCAAATGCCTTTCTAGTCACTGCTTTGATTTATATGTACTTCACAGAGCTCTAGAGCTTTGGTTTACATGTACTTCGCAGAGCTGTGGAGAAAACGCCATCATGCTCTAGAACCAACAGATGAGATTCCCTTGGCTGTTGTCAGGGACCACGACATAGAGCAAGGAATATATAGTGTCAGTGTCACAACACATCCACAACCAAGATCATGAAATAATTGGTTGGGCTCTAGGGTGTATATTTAAAGCATTTGTCCTCCACATATTCCTCTTTCATTTGTAACAATGCAAGATTCATAATGGAATGGATGTATCTGTAATGGATGTTGAACAAGTGAGCATAATTTTCTTTGCCTTTTTGATGTTGTTGGAAAGTCTGGTGCATGACTTATGTATACATCATGTTCATGTAATTGGCTATTTAACAGAACTAGAAAATTTGCTTCTCCTAATGCTTTTTCTAGTGTCGGTCTGGAAAACCATTGCTAGCCGAAGTATCATTTAGTAGCGCTTTTGAGAGCGTGAGCATATAGATTGCAAAAATCGGATGTATCCTATGCTAACCGTTTCCATTCAGCATCAACTCAAAGAAAATCTCCAATGACGAATAGAATCATCTTTTTGTTTTGTGTTTGGAACCGTGGCTAGATACTCTCGGCTTTATCATTAACAAACAATATGGCAATGATGAGAAGTATTAGCACGCTAACGCCAATGTTATAGATGGAACACCATCGGCAACATTGACAACGTCAGCAACGCTGGTTCTTTATCCAAAGTTTAGTTTCCTTACACCGCACCAATTTATCGGGAGTTTTCCAAGGTTCAATTTCATTTAGAAGCTGCCTGTTTTGCCTTTCTTTAAGTTGAAACTATGGACAACTTCTGCAACGAGGGTGGCATTCCATTCCAACTTCAAATATTTCACAATGATAATTTGAAAAAGTCAACTATTAGGCCAAATCGAGAATTTATTTCTTCAAAATATTTAATTTGACCATTATTGATATTGTCGTAAGGAAATCACTAACTGAATTTTGTATGTATGATCAACCATAAATGTACAAAACTATATACTTCATCGCTTTTAGAGAAAGAGATGCAAATTATTCATAGTTATACCATTTTGTAGAAATAATTTTGTCTGTAGACTTTAAAATGAATGATCGAATTTTGCCAATTGATAATATTTTGATAAAATTGTCACTTGATTTTATCAATTGAGCAAGAAATTTGATAAAATCTTAGATTTTTGAGAGATTTTTGCATTAAGAAATCTGAGATTTTATCAAACTTCTTCCTCAATTGATAAAATCAACACTTGATTTTATTAATTGGCAAAACTAGGCCCAATTTATTTTTTCCCATAGGAACAGCTAATCCAACACTTTCGTGTATAAATCCTCCAGTGGGGTGGAACAAAAATGATACAATATAGAACAAATGTTCTCCAACATGGCTCCATCATGCAGACATGGCATGCAACGTCAGCAAGTGGGTTCCACTCACTTAACCTCAGCAAAAAAAAAAAACTCAAAAATTGAAAAACACAATTCGGGGCTCATTGGAGAGATATATAGAGAGAGGGAGGGAGAGCGGGCTCGCAACCTCACATCCACTAACAGCTCCTTTGGCTGGTGAGAGGAGAAAGGAGAAGAAAGGGGAGAAATCTGCCTTATTAGTGACAAAAGAGAAGAAAGGGGAGTGGTTTCTCACCCTTACATCCAAACAACCCTGAGAAATCAAACTCTCTTCCTCCTGTTTCAGTGGCCTAACTCTCTCCGGTGAAACTCCGGCGACTCTCCAACGACTTCAAAACTAAGTTTTGATGATAGATCTAGATTCACCGAGACGAGACAAAGATAACAGTGCAAGTACAATGACGACGATCCAATGAGGGAGTGGACCGCACGACTGTAAATACCTCGCACCACATCCAAGGAGGTGTAAATACCTCGCACCACCACCAGTGACCCAGCTCATCTGGCATCCCTCTCCAACTCCGGCAACCACCACTGCCACTAGCTTCCAACGCCTCCCTCTACATTTTTCGTTCACCAGCAACTGCTCGCACCCAATGGCTACTGGCGACCACCAAATCTCTCTCTCCCCCCTCTCGAACCCCACGCTTACATCAAGTGTTCCAACTTTGAAACATCAAATCTCAGAATCATTAGATTATAGAAAACCAAAATCGCCAATCTGGACAGATGCACTCGACCTATGACCACTACTAGAAAAAACGCTTTTTGCGTCAAGACAGGGCCGTCGCATACAGTCATCTTGTTGTCGTAAAAACCTTTTTGCGATGGCCATGCGACGGCAAATGGGGGGACATCCTTGGTGGGGTCTCAAAAAGTTTTTTGTGTCGGCAAGCACCCGTCGCTAACTATTTGCGACGGCAAAAGCCACTTTTTGCGTCGGCCTTATTCCCGACTCGAAAGATTACCAAAAAATGAAAATTTTAGCATCAGAGTCAAATGCTGCTGCAAATATTCTCGTTTCGCATCGGGTACATGCCGACGCAAAATGTTAAAGCTAAAATCCGAATTTTTTTTTTCCCTGGGTATATGTAGGTTGCTATTTACCCCCAATTTTCAGAATAGCTTTATTAATTAAAACGCCAATAATTTCTTGTAAATGAAATTCAATGAACAAATCCCTCATCTACAACCAACCATTCATTCATATAAAAATTGAACTCATTCACGGTAAGTAGGAATCTTTCGAATGGGTACATCCACCGAAATTGAACCGGTCCAGCAATCTATGCTTCCTCCACTAAACGTACAACCAAGTGTTCCATTACATCAAAAAATTATGGTGGAAATAGTTTCTCAAGATGACAAAGGGTCAAGGCAATACGATCTTGTAGATGTTCCAAATCTAAAGAACGGTTAACTTTGGAGCACAATTGTCGAAAACAATTTCCCAATTCAATCAAGGGTTCAACCACCTTCTTAGGTAATGCTTTTCGAATGGCAACAGGTATGAGTTGCTGCATTAGAATATGGTTGTCATGACTCTTAATTAAGTCCCCCAATACTTTTATCTTCTAGGCGCACACATCTCGAGATATTTGATGCATAACCATCTGGCACTCTAACTTCCTTTAGAACCTTGAGAAATATACCTTTCTCTTCCTTTTTCATATACCTTTCTCTTCCTTTTTCATATACCTTTCTCATAGTAAATTGTGCCGGGGGTAAATATGCTTTATTGGACCCTTTTGACTGCAAATGCAATGGCTTTAATTTCTAATACTCCGGTCTTCAAGATCACGCCTAGAATTAGCATTGTCTTTCAATTTTCCCGCAACTCCAAGTATTGTCTAGAGTATATTGTTGCAAAAATTCTTCTGTCCCTGCATTAGATCAAGGTTGTGTCTAATTAAATTGCATTTCCAGTAAGGCAATTCAAAAAATATGCTCTTCTTCTTCCAATTGTGCTCTAGAGGCGTAAGAGTTGCCTTTGCCTTATCTCTCTCATGTTGTGTCCTAAGATCTTCCATCTTGTATTGAGTAAGGATGCGTTATAATTCTATTTGATTCAACTCCTCAGATCCGGAGAACCGTTTTGGCTTGGTTCCCCATTCCCACGTTCCATCAAATGAAACTCCATCTTTTCAAAATTTGTGATCACTTGATAAGAATCGGCGATGACCCATATAGGCATGCTTCTTACCATGCTTTAACCAAATAGATACTGTCTTTTTATTTTTTGTAAACAGGACACGCATATTTTCCTTTGGGACTCCACCCTGACAAGTTGGCAAATCAAGGGCAATCATTGACTGTCCACATCACAGCTGCATACATTTGAAACATTTGGTTGGTCGACGCATCAAATGTACATACTCCATCATTCCATAATTCCAATAGCTCCTCAATTAATGGTTGTAAATACACATTTATCTTGTCACTTGGTCCCTTTGGACCATCAATAAGCAAAGATAGAATAAAAATGGTTGTTTCATGCACATCCATGGAGGTAGATTTTAAACAACCAACACGACAAGCCAAGTGCTATGAGCTATGTTCATATTTCCAAATGGGTTGAACCCATCAGCTGCCAACCCAAGCCTCACATTCCAACAATCACTTCCAAACCTTGCATGTCAGTGATCAAAATCCTTCAATGCAGGAGAGTTAGCAGGATGCCTATTCGCACCGTCATTGGTTCGTCCATTGGCATGCCAACTCAAGAGGACGGCAGTTTTGCAAGTTGTAAATAACCTTTGCAGTTTTGGCTTTAGAGGGAGATACCTCATCTGTTGTGCAACCCTTTTTTTACCACATTTCTTGCCAGCTTTGGATGTAGTGATAGCCACTTTCCATCTAGATGCTCCACATATGAGACAATTATCAAGATTTGCATGCTCGTTTCTAAACAACATACAACTTTTAGGACATGCATCCCACGTCTTGTACGCAAAACCCAAATCTTGAGTTATCTTCTTAGCTTCATAGTATGAATTTGGAAGTTTCGCGCCCTCAGGGAAAGACTCATGGAAAAGCACAAGCAAATTGTCAATTGTCTTGTTTGTCAACTTATTGAGCACCTTCATATGTAAAAGTCGAACAATAAATGGCAGTGCTGTAAATGTCTTACACCCATGATACAACTCCGTATTTGCATTCTCAAGAAGTTTGAGATACTTTGCAGTTGCTTCATCAGGCCCATTTTGAGGATCATTTGGAATTGATTCATCATTCTCAACACCTGATCTTGCATGTGGATTTCTCAAAGCCTTGTTGATCATTCCAACCATATCATCCCTAACAGTTGAGTTGTTCAAAGTTTCATTGTCTTGGTCTCCATGAAAAGCAGCATAAGATTCCCCATGATTTGTCTAATTTTTGTACTTCTTAAAAAATCCATTAGAGTAAAGATGCTCCTTTACAGTTGCTCGAGAATAACTGTGGCAATTCTAACATTTTCGACAAGGACAACTAATGAACGAACCATCAAGCCTACCGGTGTAAGCAAACTCAAGGAATTTGTCAATCCCATTCAAGTATTCCCTTGACATCCTCGGCATATCAATCCAACTCTTGTCCATTTTTCTACCTCCCTTGATTACTCCTGCAGATAAACATTTACATTATGTGTGTAGGGACACAAATGCTACATATTAAATAAGTCATAGTTGAAAGAAAAGTAAAAATCAGTGAGCAAAATGACTAGAATTCAGAAACTTCTTAACGAATAACAAATAAGACACGCCTACCGTGTGGCCACCAAGTTCCCCATGAGTCCTCCAGCAATCTGAAAAGGCTTCGAATTTTCAAATCCTACTTCTAAAGCAAGCTTCTCTAACTCCTTCCCTGCAGCAGAATAGATAGTAATTTCTTTAAAACAGAAAACAAAGTGCAAACTGCAGACAATTTAGGCAAATCATGCGTACTGGTTCCTTTCATCTCCTGACAATTCTGAAATGCATTTGCGCAACTGATCTATTTTTTCTTGTTTAGAGAAGTGATTTTGAGAAAAAAAATTGCTACTTGAATCAAAAATTACAAAGGTTAACATCTACGACTCTGCACACATTGTTGTAGAAACTATTACCATTCTTTAGGCACTATAAAGCAAAATGGTAAATTCCATATCATCCTATGACTGGATAAGAGGTGTTACAGGAAGAGAACAACCTGAGTTTTTAAATATCAGAGCAGATTGGAATTTTTAGGGATGGTTATTCTACAAAAAGCTGGAAACTTATGCACGAATGACGAAGACATACAGTTGGCTAGCAACAAGAGAAAACCTTGTTAAAAATTCTTGAATTGAGCATTTCAATATTTGTACTCCTCAGCAAGACCAAAATACATGACAAAATTTCGTCCGGAGTGTATTGGGTTCAAACTGAGATAATTTCAACCCTTTAATTAGCATGTTGGAGGCAACTCATGTTTTTCTTATTACAAGTGGAATCAATTAGCAGCTGCTAAATATATATGAATATAGTTGCTATAAGGTTTAGACAGGCCCCATCTAGCCTCGTTTAGTTTATAGTTGTTTTAAGGGAGAACCTTAATTTGTGTTAACGGTACTGTCTTTCCTGTATGAGCACTTCCAATTCCCTATTCCTTTAATGTTCAAACGTAGACATGATGTTGAGCAAGTATGGGAATACGGTTTGTTCTGATAATGGAAAAGCTCTTAATGCTAATGTTTCATCTACTTGCTCCATTGGAACTCAACATTTACTTGCATTTGCATAAACTGAAATTGAACTAACATGTCCATCAAGTCGTGGAGATCGTGTTGGTAAAGCAAAGGCAACTTGCTCACCATCTTGGATGTAGTCATCTCCCATAGACTCCCTAATTATGGGTTGCCTGCTAGAAACATTTGGAAGCTATGACATGTCAATTTAATTTGTTACCATGACATTCTTAACAACTATATGCATTTAAAAACACTTCGAAACAATAACAAAGCACCTGTCCAGTTCCATTTGTCCCTCCATGGAACTCAAATAAGGCCATCTGAGCCCCCATACGGGCACCGTCATCAAACTAGATTTCAGAAACAAAAAGAAGATTACAGATAGAGTTCTATTGCTATCAAGAGATGATAAATGTTTTCTCCTTTGTTATTGGGATCAACATAGACAACATGAAATCAAATAAAGATACCAATGTAAATAAGAGAAAGTTGCCGACAATTTTTTGCCATCATGGAGTCGAATGAAATTTGTAAATCTTTTTTCTATCGGATAAAGAAATTTTTAAATCCCGTTCAAGTATTCCCATGACATCCTTGTTGGTAGATCAATTCAAGTCTTGTCCATCTTTCTACTTCCCTCAATTATTTATGTAGACGAACATTTACATAATGCATATATAGGGACACAAATGCATACTACCTACTTCACAAAAAAATTAGTTATGCTCTTAGTCACTTCAATGAGGAAAGAAAAAGAAAGAGAGATAGTGCAACATAGGATTATCAAACAAGTCATAGTATACTAGAATGGTAAAACCGAGTGCCCAACACAATCTATACCACTACTTTTAAAAGCATGAAGGTGTTTTCTAGTCCTTCCTTCCAAATTTGCCTCTGCTTCTCCAGATTAATTCCACGCCTCTCCCATTGAGTCATTGACACCTATCCTCCAAATGATAAAACCCCTTCAGCCGACACATCCCCTGAATCATTGCTCTCTTTCTTTGAAACTAAATGTACCGTTCGTTCTAGCACACAAACACGGACAATGCTTCTATCAAAGTAATCCTTCCATCACAAGAAGACAGGGAAGCCAACTGACCAGTTGCATTTGATTCCAACGAAATCCCGTCTTTTATCTCTATTTATGTTTGTGGTTTTAATTTTTTTAGGGTTAAAAAATAATCAAGCTAGAACTAAAGAACAACTACAAAAGATTCAAAAAGACAACAAAAAGACCATGTAATGACTTATATGGCACAGTCTCGGGTGCATTACGAGTTGTGTCATACATAATTGTTTTCGCCAAAGGAGGCTTCCTAAGAGATTTAGGGAAAAGGGCCTTGTCGAATTCCTAGAACCAGCAAGCTAGCCTTGCTTGAGTGCTTGCTTCAAGTTCAACTGGTCATGGGTTCAAACCCACTCCCCCTTCACTTGTTAATTAGGCAAGTCATGTTGGGGTTCTCCAACCATTTATTGTTCTTTTCGAACGTATCTGATTCGATACATTTTGCATGTCATGGTCCCGTAGATTTCTCAAGGAACTACGACTTTTTGATAGATGCATGATGATGGAAGTTGTTGCTCTTATAGGAGGAATTGTCGAACCATATTGTAGTATAAAAGGATTGGAAATCATCTGAAAACTTATAGTAATGGATGAACAAATACTAAATCTATTCGTGTCCTATAAGAACACTAGCGCATGCCCGTGCCTGAAGTCACGGCTCAGAATTTGGCATTCAATGTCCTTAGCAAGGTATGAACAAATTTCCCAGCACGAATCTGCATAATTGGTCACAATTAGAACCAATTACGTGTAGTTAATGTCGACCACCTCGATTGATCCAACAACTATATCGACTATGACTCAACTTGAAGGAAAATAAAATAAACTATAAACAAAGTGGTCATTGTCCAAAGGTAATGTGAGTGCATTACCAGAAAATCATAAACAATAGGCATTTTAGAATCAATAAAATTCAATCTATCGTCATCTTTTAATCCAAAAAATACATGGGAACCCATACAATTCAAACCACCCCATTAACGATGAAAACTATCTGACCAAAATAAGCTAATGGATTGAAGTTGTTCAATTCCTCCAATCGACACAACATGATTCCCCACATCTTGGAAGAGTATTTGCTAAGATGATGTGCCGAAGCAATATAAACTAAACAAATTATACTTCAAGTTCAAATTTGAAAAAATTAAACACAATGCTTCAGCCATCAAGAAGAGGATTATAGTCATTACGCTTCCTGCAGTGCTCTATATGAGTTCCTAAAGTATCATTTCTATAACTTTTGTGTACTTCATATCTGAAGCCAACAAAATCATTTACAGTCTTAAAAGGATGGATTCTACATTTGTGTCCAACTCCAAAAATTGAAAAAACATGACGAACTTTAGCCTAAAAGTTACACAAAAATAGGCTTGACATGTAAGTTTTTTAGTTTTTAAGTCATATGCCATGTGTTTACACCATTGCTTTCAAGGTTTGCAGCCACTCAACTCCTGCTGAGAGCACTATTGACTTAGAGAGAGGAAAAATAAATCACCTACAGAACAAACATGAAAACCCAGTTGAGTTGTGATATACAGCTTATATACCCAGAACAACACAAACTTCATTGAGCCCGGACATCAAACAGGTTGTGTGTGAGAGACATGTACCTTTTCGATTGCATTTATGCATTTTCGAATTCAAAAGTTTTGAAATAGTCTTCAACTTTGGGTTGCCCGGTCGTTACCCAGACCCTTGTCGAAGTGTGCGCAAGCTGGAGCGACATCTTGTTGTAAAAAAAACCTTGGGATCTAAAAACTCAAAATTAAAAATTTTAAGGATGGCAACGAAAACTCAAATCTCGAATTTTTCTGACTTTAAGTCAGATTAATAATTTACCTTGGAAATACCTTTTGCACAGCATCTCGAGTTATTCACGAAAAAAATCCTACAAACCCTCATTAATTGAAGAGAAACGGTGGGCGGTGTCCGACATGGAAGGCGCTGGGACTGCGACAAACGGGTCGAGGCCAACCCGGATTCAGCCCGAAACCCTCAGTAGGGACTTCGAAATCTGTAATCAGAAACAGAACATATAAGTTTTCGAGAACTGAAATCAGAACTTTGAAAGTTCTTTTTAGTTTCAGAAAATTTTCTTACCGGGAGGGTACCAAGAGGGGTTTCCAATAAAGTGATAAACGCATCCAAGTTGGGTTTCACTGGTAATGGTTGTTGCTGACGATTTCAAAGGTCCGTGAGACGATGATTGTGGTAGCAAGAAGGTATCTGATGGTTGCCGTATAATACTCGAGAGGAAGAGGCAGAGGGTGAGGAAGAGTAGACATTGCAGACTTGAGAGAGAGAGAGGGAGCAGTTCCGTCTCACAGGAGTCGCGGTGGTGACCGGTTGTCGTGTCCCTCGTGGGTGCTGTTGAGCGGGGAAAATGTGTGGAGGGAAACAATCCGAGCCGTAGTTTGAGAAAAAATCAATCCGAGCCCTTAATCTCTAAATTAAAATCAATCCCAACCATTCATTTGGGGCAAAATACTTCTAGACCCTTGGATTTATGTTTAAGATTCAAAAACTGAGGTCCTTTATTATATAGATAATAGTACTCAAGTTTGTTAATAAAATTCCTTCGGACTATCATCTATGTAGAAAATCATTTTATCAAGAAATCCCACTTATCAAAACTGTAGGATATCATCTTTTGTTCTCCATCATTAAGTATTACAAGAAAGTGAAACCATCTAAGTGGGATAATTTAGGCTTCTTTTTTCCTCTTAGTGGGTTAATTTTTTTTTTAGAGTTTAATCTCAACAACAATTAATACTCCATTGTTAGGGGAAAAATTGTAAAGAACTCTCGTGCTCTATTCCCAACAAAGTTGGATAGCCTAACAAAAGCAGCATAATGTGATAAATAGCAATATAGATTGAAAACATACACAAGCATACAACTGGAGAGAGAAGAAACTAACGACTGTAACTGAGGTTCTCTTGGAGCATACCGATATTGGAATCGACTGGTAGTAACAACGGCATGGTGTTCGACGGTGTCCCTTGCGGTGCTAGTAGTCTTCGATCACCAGATTCTAGCTTCCTTATATCACAGTAGCAAAAAAGTTACGGCAAAAGGAAAAGGCATTAGAGGAAGATAGAGAGAGATTTGGAGAGAAGAAACGAACGACTGTTACTGAGGTCCTCCTGGTGCATACCGATAGTGGAATCGACTGCTAGTAGCAATGGCGTGGTGTTCGACGGTGTTCCTTGCGGTCCTTGTATTTTTCGATCAAAAGTTTCTAGCTCCCATATATCACAATAGAAAAAAAATTAGGGTGAAAGAAAAAAAGCATTAGAGGAAGACGAAGAGATTTGGGTTTTGAGAGAAAATGTGATTTGGGTTTTGGAGGAAGACAGAGAGAGATTGGGTTTTGGGGGCAAAAGTTATTTGGGTTTTGGGGGCAATCTTGTTTTCAGAGGAAAAGGAAACTAACTTAAATTTTACCCCCCAAAATAAGAACGAAATTTAGAACTTTTTTTTGGTCTCCCCGCCAATTTGGGAAATTATTTACGCCGGGCTTATATTTTGCTGTCGCAAAAATTACCTATTTGCCACTAGTTTTTTTGTGACGGGATATGGCTGACGTAAATTGATACTTTTTGAGATGGGAGCTACTGCTGTCTCAATAAAATAGCTTTTTGTGACAGTAATTTCTGCTGAAGCAAATAGGTTGACACCAAACATACATTTTGTTGCAGTGGACCTATCTTCTACAATACTCGATTTCTTTCAGTGATAATCTGTGAGCCTTGGAGGGGAGATTGAATCCAAAAGTGTTCTACTTTCTTGCCATTAGATCTCTACAACGGTCCTATTTTGAGTTTGTAAGATGTTTGGATTTCTTTTTTGGGTAAATCGCCTAGACACCCCATATGGTACTATACCTGTTTTACCCAGACACCCCTTGAACTAAATTAACCTACGACAACATCTCCTTTACTATTTAATGTTATCCCCGACACCCCTTCCATTAGCAATCCGTCCAGCTCTGTTAATTTTTTTGGCAAAATACATATTTTTTTTCCAAATTTGCCCTTCGCTTATATTTTTACTCCATATCCCTCCTCCACTCCCTCCCAAACGCCCTTCGACACCAAAACCACCAACTGACATCAGAATCTCAACCACCACCAAAATTCCACCATCACCACCGCCACCCATCCTCTCCGCCGCCACGGAGAAGTCGACATAAAACTTCATCGTCATGTTAGGATACAGAATCTCGATTTCAGATGTCCAATCAACGGTGTACCCAATCCCAATTTCAGATTTCCAATCAACGACGTAACCAATCCCGATTTTAGATGTCAGAATTCTTGTCGCCTCTTGCCACCTGGTCGCTTGGGCACCTGGTCTCCGTCACCACCACAGGGATATTCTCATGCCCAGCCACAGCCAACGTGGTAATTAAGGCATCAGAATTGCGTCGAACAAGTTCCGGAACCGGACCGCTGTCACGGTGTCATCACGGAATTAAAACAATGTTTGTTGAGCCGATGGGGATCTCTGGTTTTGGCCTTGTAGATCTCGGGTTTTGGACTTGTAGACCTTATATATGAAATCCCCACCAGAAATGGGATTCGTAACACCAGAAATGGGTTTTGGCTATCAAGTCGGGTTTTGGCCTTTCAATATGCTTTAGTATTATTCGTTCGGTGATATATATATAGGTTCCACTTCATATCTGGACTCCGGACTTCCTAACCTCTATGATCCGAGCATTTTTTGAGGATCCAAACCGTCCAATGTGTTCAGAAGGTGTTTTCAAGGGTCCACATGGGAAATCTTCAAAAAAAAAAAAAAATTACCGGGAAGGGCTTGATCCAAGCAGTTTTTTGCAAAACTGTAAATATACAATTTTTGCAAAAAATTGCTTGGATCAAGCCCTTCCCGGTATTTTTTTTTTGAAAATTTTTCACGTGGACTCTTGAAAACACCTTTTGAACACATTGGACGGTTCAGATTTCCCAAAAATAATTTTTAACGTTAAAAAATTACAATTTTTCTTATTTACGGGAGGTCCTTACTAGAAAATTTGTCTATATATATATACACCAATGTTCTCATCCACTACTCTTACCATCCACACCGTCCACACTTTTCATTTCCCGATCAAATTTTGATGATCGGAACTGTCCAATGTGTTTAAAATGTGTTTTGAAGGGTCCTCACGAGAAATCATCAAAAAAAAATACCGGGAAGGACTTCATCCGGGCAGTTTTCGATAAAACTGTATTTAATCGAAAACTGCTCTGATGAAGCCCTTCCCGGTATTTTTTTTTGATGATTTCTCCTGGGGACCCTTAAAAACACGTTTTAAACACATTGGATGGATCCGATCATCAAAATTTGATCGGGAAATGCCTCGTCCGGACAATCCCGGACCGTAGCAATCCTGGATGAGAACCGGACTCTATATATATATATATATATATATATATATATAGTTGAGAGAAAGGAGATTGATAAAGTGTATTTGAAGTGTACAGGATGTGCATCGCAGTGTTGGAATTGATATAAGGGGCATAAATGTCTTTCTGTAGTCTTTTTTAACGGAGTTAGGGCTTTTCAACCTTTTCGATAGTTGAGGGGGTGTCATCGTAGATTAATTTAGTTCACGGGGTGTCTGGGTAAATGAGGTATAATATAGGGGTGTCTAGGTGATTTAGCCTTATTTTTGGCTCAAAGTTCAAAACACTGGTTTCCAAGATCCCTAATTTTTGGTTTCCTATTTGGTTGTTTATTGTAGGAGAAAAATCTTGAATCCGAAGTTTATTTTTCATCTTTTGCTGGTGGATGTTATTTGCGCACTTGCAATTTTTAGTTTTAATTTGTTTGTTTGTTGAGGTTAAGTAAGTGGACCAACCTGCTGACGTGGCAGCATGTTGGAGCAATGTTGTAGAACATTTGTCGTAAATGTATGGTGGAACAATGACTAATTTGGGAATTCCACCGCTTACACTCCACATTTGTCGTAAATGTTTGGATTATAGGATCGTACCCTAGCATTATTATTTTACGAAAATGAACAATTTTAAATTAGGGACACTTATGTGATCCACAAAATCAAGAGAAAGGGTCTCCAAATGAAGCTATGGGCTCTAATCTGGTCCCTAATTTTTCGGGTATTTAAGCGAACAAAGTCCGAAGAAAAATTCTTTCCCATTGAATAGGGCCTAAAATTGATGTGTCACCTTGACTTCATAGTATGACCATATCAAACAAACTAAATAACAAGTTTAAGCCTCTCTCGCGCTCTCTCTCTCTCTCTCTCTCAAACACACATTCTTGAGTTAGTCACAACTATAAATCTTACTATGCAACTGATTCTTGTTTTACAAACTATAATACAAACTCCCATAATTAGTCTAAGGCTCTCTCTTTCGTTTTGTAGCCAAAGCTAGTGGTTTGTATTGGTGCTCAAACTTCTATATATATATATATATATATATATATATATATATATATATATATATTGCTTCTAGTATGAAAGGTGATTAATCTAGTGTCAATAGTCGACGAAAAGATCATATGATTTTGCGTTCCCATCAAGCTTAACATACTAAGCTATGGCATCGCACTAAGAAATGAAGTTCGATCATTCCGACACGTGTCTTGATTAGGCTATAGTGGATTCATTGGTTTAGAAATATTTGTGTCCCGTCTGGTAGTTGGAGGTCACTCTACCGGCATTGCTTTAGCAATAATTGCTGCGGCAAATTCCTTTCTCGTCACCGCTTTGGTTTATATGTACTTCCTTTATGGAGAATGCCATCATCATGCTCAGAACCCACAAATGAGATTCCCTTGTCTGTTGTCAGGGACCATGACACAGACCAAGGAATACAGTGTGTCACAATACCCTTATCCACAACCAAGATCATGTAATAATTGGCCGGGCTCTCAGGTGTATATTTAGACATTTGTCCTACGTGTATATTGCTCTTTTGTTTGTAACAATGCAAGATTCAAAATGGAATGGATGTTTTTGTAATGGATGTTGAACAAGCAAGCATAATTTTCTTTGCCTTTTCGTTGTTGTGGAAAATCTGGTGCACAGATTTATGTGTACGGATTTTAATCGCAAATGTAATTGGCTATTTCACTAAAACAAAATCTGCTTCTAATGTTTTTTATAGTGTCGGTCTGGAAACAAAAAAGCTATGAGTATGCATTAGCGCGTATGCCAAATGCACGGACTGTGCAACTTAATTGTGTGCATTTTTTCGACGTTCTTGATTGGAAATAAATTATTCATGTGAAAAGTTTAAAATATTCATGCGAATAATTTACATACGATTTTTTTGTGCAAAAGAATAAAAATGAGAAGGTATTGTTAAGACCTCTACTCGAACCACAAGTAATGGCTATCCACGACGAAGCATCTACGTACCTTCCCCTCATGTTTTTTCTGTTCATTTTCTTAGTATTTCCTGTTACATTTGTTAATTGTTAGAGTAGCTGTCCCACATTGCTTGAGTATGAAATAGGAGATCACTTAATAAAACTTGGAACCCCTCCACTCATTGCCAATTGATTTTAAATTGATTATAAAGTTTCCGTGTGCCATTCCATCCTAAATTTTATAAATCAAGCTCACAACCCACGATTATCATCCCAAAAAATGCTACACGATGATAATACCGAAAAAATTGTCACACCTATCAGAGCTAAATGCGATTGCACGTTAAGGGGAATGTCAGATTTGTTGACTTGTTGTCCCACTTTGCTCTGGTATGAAATGGGTGACCACTTCCCTCGTAATTTTTATAACAAAAATGAACATCAAGCCGTCCATTCCATCACAATTTTTATAACAAAAATGAAAATCAAGCCTACAGCTGCTGATGACAGACCCAGAAAAGGCTACACGCTACACGAGGACCCAAAAAAGGCTACACAAGGATTAAACCCAAAAAGTGGCAACATATGACAGAGAAAAGGCTAAACGAGGACCCAAAAAAGGGCTACATGATAGGTGCCGAAAAGCACCCGCTAAACCTTGTTAACTCACACTTTGTTAAGCTATTCCGGTTAGTTTTTTATTAGCATTTGTTGGTGAATAGTGTTACAGGTGCCGAGTGCTCAAGGACTTGGAAAACATGCTTTGGAGTGGTTTAGAAGCGTCAAGGATGTGAAGAGGAGCAAAAGAGGACCAATGGGCCATTTTCCGTACTCGTGGTCCGGACCATGCTTTCCCCCGTCCGAACCAAGGTCTCCGCGAACTTCAGAGAGCAATCTGTACCCGTAGTCCGGACCACCATTTTCCCCGTCCGGACAATGGTGTCGGGAATTAACGTTTTGACTGGTTTTTATGTAATTTTGAGAGCCCTAAGTATAAATAGCACAACTTAAAATTGTTTTAGGG
>JAFMTH010000071.1:0-139220 GCA_020921065.1 Vaccinium darrowii | reverse complement strand
CAGAAAGGCAGATACAGAGAAATATAGACCATATTTTCTACGAATACTCAAATACGTATATATAGTCGATATGCGCGTAAACTGACCCGGATACCGCTTACCGTCAACTAGAAAGAAAAAAAAAAAAGAACAGTATGAGTTATGAAGAGAGAGGGGGGGGCAAACCTTCTCACTAATGGCATCTTGAACAAGAAGAGTATCCGTTGAGACACTAAATACAATATCCCCAGTTCTAGCATCTGTATCAAAGAATCCCACATCCTGCTTCAACACAGCCTCCAAATACTTCTTCCTCAAAGTACCCACTTGCCTCTCCCCAGTATACATCCAACAAGCAATCTCTGTAGATACAAATCCATTTATTTTTTTCATCAAACAAAAATTAACCCAGTTCAATAGTAACGGTAACAATTGCAAATCAACAATGATAGGGATGTATCTATTAGATAAGATAACATCAGAAACAGCTATAAATTTTTATTTTTATTTTTTTGGGAAAATGTCAGAGGAAAAACGGTCCACATGACCACGTGCAAAACCCACATGAACCGATCCAAATAGTGAACTGGCTAAGAACTTCCAAATAATGAAAGCTTTAAATTATTTCTTTATTGGTTGTTATCACGAATGTACATGTCCTGGGATTCCTTCCTACTATATTTATTAAGGTAATTAAATACTGAAAAAATGAAAATAGCAATGAGATTTGAACATGGGAATATTTTAAGTGGAGTAGAAGAAGATTGATCTAGCCCAGAGGTTAAGCTTAAACCAGTTTGAAGATTAAAATCATTAATAGTCTACAAAAAACAAAAATGCTACGGACACAAACGAAAGTGCACAGATTAACAAAGATATGTTCGAAACAGTCCGATGCATATCGGACCATCTTTATAAAGTGAACAAATGGTTTCGAACACATCTGTATCCAAATCGTTGCACTCACGAAGGTTTCATTCTTGATACAAAGATATAGATCAGAGCTTTACCTGCATATGAGGAGACACATACAATCAACCCGAGATAGACGAAATACAGGGCATACTGCAGTTAAAAAACAACCCAGAAAGTAAGAATCAGATCTGAGATTACACAACAAATTAGAAATTACGTACAACATTTAGTAGATTGCAAAAAATAAAAAAATAAACCTTTGAAACTTCCTGGGTCATGGTGGTCAAATCGGACTGGTTTTTCCCAAACCCATTAACCATTTCGCCAAACAAGAGGAAGAAAACCGGCATCGAAGAGCCGTGAATGACTGCTCCAACGCTTCCCAATATCATGAGAACCCAATCGTACTTATCAGCAAACGAGAACAGCTTATAAAACGGCAAGCTCTGCTCCTTCTTCTTGTCAGAATCCTGCATTGCTTTCACTGGCTCTGTATTATCCGTCATTTTCAACCTCAAACACAGCGAAGAACAGAATCGAAAACCAGCTATTCAAACGGGTTCAAGAAAAGGGTGTGCTATCAAATGGCTCTGGTGTATTGGGACATCTTTGTTGGTTGGGTTTTCGCCATTGAAGGGTGCTTGAGCACATATGAGAGGGATCTGAGGGAGAGGGAATTTGGGTTAGTGACTTTTTGTTACGATTATTGTGTTAAAGAACTGACAATGTCGGTTGGGGTTATGGGTCCGAGGAGAGAGAGTTTTGCAGAGAGCATTGGTAGCCGGAAAGAGTAGAGAGAGAAAATGACAGTGGAAGAAGAGGAGAGAGAAGAAGGTATGACCGAGTGGTCAAAGGAATGGAGAAGTGCGAGAGAAAATGAGAGGCAAACACGAGAGAGGGGTGGTGTGTGTACTTATAGTGGAGGGATTAACCATGGTTCGTTAAATTATGTCCTTTTCCGGGTTAAAACGGAATCTACTGCATTTGTTTTGTTAGTACCATAATGCTACTTGTACAATTATTTCGGCTCCAACCATTTACAATTCTCTCATACATACGTGGACCTACAATTATAATTGTGTATGGACCTCACGTGTATGTGAGGAAGTTGTAAATAGTTAGAGCCGAAATAATTATACATGTAGCAATGATTCTTGTTTTGTAGAAGTAGAAGAGCATATTTGGGCTTTATTCAAATTTGACTCAAATTTTGAGGAAAAGCTTCATTTGATATAGAGAACTCTAATGGGAAAATGTAAATTCAAGCGTAAATTTGAGTGAAGGCTTCATTAATGAAATAGTTGTAAATTTGAGGAGGAAAAAATAACCTTTAAAAAATTGAGTAAATTTGGGTTAGTGATTTTTTGTTACGTTTATTGTGTAATAATTGAGTAATTTGGTTAAAAATACGAGTAAAACTCAATTTGATATAGGTTTGAGTTGGGCTAGAGTGAGATTTTGGGATTTTATCTCAGGTTGTGGTTGTGGATTCAAAATCAAGTGATGCCCAGAGATGGTCTAACCACTATTCCTTAGAGCGTCTCCACTAGGGTTGGCCATTTCATCCGCCCCGTCCAAATCTGATCCGATCCCCGATCCGAACGGATCGGCAATATGGAGATCTGTTTGGAGATTGGATAGGATATGGGGATTCTTTTTTAAAATGTTTGGGGATTGGATAGGGGGTGGAGATAGGCATGTCCCCGCCCCGAATCCGCTCCGAATCCGTTCCCCGCTCCGTCCCTGCCCCGCTCCGCCCCGTCCCCGATCTGCCCCGTCCCCGAATCCCCGAAATATAGGGGTCTATTCATGAATTATGAAACTTTGGGGTCTCACTGAATTTTCTCCAAATATATGTGGTTACACAAAATTTCCTTCCTCGTGCATAGGATTGGTTTGGTAATTGAAGCATTTTCATCCACTACAATGGCATGGTTTTAACATAGATGTTCCAATCAAAATGACCATTTATGTGATTGATTACACAAAAAATATCTAGTAGTACAATCTTTAAAAATGTTTTCCGGGCATATCAACAGTGAATTGTAGACTTGTAGTCTCTTTTTCTTTGAAACAATTATGTATTTATCCACTAGACAACCCATGTTGCATTTAATCAATTTTAATTAATGTCATGAATATACATAAGAACTCTTCATAATTTCTACTTTTCTGCATTCTTTATGTTGTTCTACAAACACATGAAGTTTTACACGCCCAGGGGTTCCCTAGTGATTGGATTTTAGGAAAAATGATTTGTAATTGGGCTTCTATAACTATTTACTTGCTACTCTAGGGAAAATGATTGGATCCCCGAAATCCCCGTGGGGATCCCCGTTCCCCATTTGGAGCGGGGATGGAGGATAAAAATAAATCCCCGTTGGAGATTGGATAGGGGATGGATATGTGTAAGGGGTTTGGGGATTGGGGGTGGAGATAGTAGTCTCCGGCCCCGATCCGTCCCCATGCCCATCCCTAGTCTCCACTTCTTACTTGAAAAAAATTTTACTCAAATTTGAGTAAAATTTTTGGTAAAAACTTGATTTGGTAAGGCTCCTTCAACGCTTACTCAAATGATGCAATGAAGATTTAATCCACAGCATTGAATGGCAAAAGGGTAAATAGCAGTGCAATAAAAAAGCCTTGAAAATTTGGTTCAAAATTTGGTTCATATCAAAGTTGGTGAATATTTGAGTAAAACTCAAATTTGGTATAGGTTTGGGTAAGAGCATCTCCACCCCCTTCCTCATATTTTTACCCAAATTTGAGTAAAGATTTGAGTAAAAACTTGATTTGGCTAAATTGAAAAAACAGGTTTTTTGGTTTTTTTCGTTTTGTCCTTATTCAAATTTTTTTTGCATTTGTTAGTTTTGTGTCAAGATTTTTTGGTTTCTGAATTTATTTCGTCGAGACGAATCCAAAGGGTATAAAATTATGGCCAAAAGTAATAGTTTTTTGAATAAAGCCGAAAATAAACCAAAATAAACCAGTTTTTTAGATTATTTTTCGTCTTTATTCACAAAACTTTAATATTGGCTAACAATTTTATACTTTTTAGATTCCTCTCGTCGAGACAAGCCAAGAAATCACAAAAAATATACCGAAAACTAACAAATGCAAATTTTTTTGAATAAGGACAAAACGAAAAAAATTCAAAAAATCAGTTTTTTCAATTTAGTCAAATCAGGCCTAGCACTCCAATGGAAAAAAGAAAATCTAGGCATAAATTTGAGTAAAAGCCTCATTAATGGCATTGTTGTAAATTTAAGGGGGAGAAAATGGCCTTCAAAATTTGATGTTGGATTTGGTTCTCGCCAAATTTGGCAAAGAATTTGAGTAATATCAAATTTGGTGAAGAATTTGGTAAAGGAGTGGAGTGAGTTTTTTGGAGGTTTTTACTCAAATTTGAGATTGATGTAGGATTTGGGTAAGGAGTGGAGATGCTCTAAGGTGTGGATGAGGGTTTTGGATGATTTTTACTCAAATTTGAGTTTGAGTCTAAATTTTAAGTAAAGAATGGAGATGCTCTTATAGGTTTATAAAAAAGGCGTTTCGCACATGCTAGTTTAATCTCATCCTAGGAAAGCAAACAGGCGGATTTGACGCAAGTACAAAAAAGTAAAGTTGTCTCATTTGTGGCCTATAGGTCACAGAAAATGGACAAACGTAGAAGTGCCCAAATTCAAATATATATATGAACCTAATGTATGTTGACTCTACATCTACTAGGTGAGAACCTAACGTATGTTGACTCTACATCTATTAGGTGAGATGACTCTACATCTACTAGGTGAGAACCATGTCTATTTGATGGTTTCATACGCATCTCGACGGTTTTGTAGGCATCTGTTTTTTGGACTATGTGCGTTGGATGGTTTTCGTTAGGGGTGTCCACGAATAAGTTTTCTGCGGTTCCAGTTCGAACCGGAACTGAACCACTCAAGGCAAATTTTAATTGTCAACATCCGCAACCATCCGTGAGTAATGCGGTTGCGAATCGGTTTGGTTGCAGATTGAATGGATCGATTGCGGATTGGTTTGATGGTTTGTAAAAACATGCGGATGAGAGCTGAAAAACACGTAAAAACATAAAGTTATCATGTAAAAACCAACTCCCATGAATCTCTATTACGTTAATTATATTACTTGCCATAAGTAGGGTGTCCATGGACCCGTTCTTGGGGGGTTCCGGTTGGAACCGGAACCGAACTACTCATGGCAAATTTTCATTTTCAACATCCGTAACCGTCCGTGAGTGACCCGGTTGTGGATTGGACGGTTTGGTGGATCGGGTGATTCGTTGGGCACCCCTAGTTTTCGTACGCTCTTGTTTTTTGGACCCATGTGCATTGGATTGTTTTGAACTGTCTATTTTCTAGATGTGTGCATTTTTGTCAACGTTGGTAGGAATGTCCATTTGTTTTTATGTTGTTGTGAAATGGCACTGTAAATAAGTCGAGGTTTAAAATGTTCAAGCCCAGCTCATTTAATGACAAGATTTTTGAACTCGGTTAATAAACCTTTATAAACAGGTCAAGTATTTACAAACGAGGTGAGCATTTATATACAAGTTCCAACTAACTCAAACTCTGCTCATTTACTAAAAGGAATCAAAACTTGAGCTTAAACTTAGCTTGTTTACAAAGTACATAATGTGCTGATCAATTGCAAGCTGCTTAGGGCATCTCTAGTGCACTACCTAAAAGAGTTTCCTAAAGTGCCCTAACTATTTAGCTCAGAAAAACTCAAAAAATGGTCTCTAGTGCACCAAAATTGACTCCCTAAAGCATCTCTAGTGCACTACTTAAAAAATGTTTGCTAAAGTATACACCTAAGCACATGTGGGACCCTAATTTGTGTGTTAAGAACTTAGTTAGCTAGCTAAGGAGAACTGCACTTTAATGGGGCTCCCTAAATGTTCATTATCTTGTAGAGTAGGACCCATTTAAGTAGTGAGAGATGCCAAGTGGTCCCACAAAATTCTCATCTCCTTCCCTTCTCTCTATCTCTCTCCTCAAGTCACTTCCCAAATTTAGGTAGTCACTTAGGGCACTTTAGGTAGTGAGGGGTGCCACATAGGATTTTAGGGAGCCAATTTTTGTGCACTAGAGACCATTTTTTGAGGTTTTTCTTAGCTAACTAGTTACGGCACTTTAGGTAGTGATTTTAGGTAGTGCACTAGAGATGCCCTAAAATTTTAAGTGGCACCTAAAGTGCCCTAAGTGACTACCTAAAAATTTGGGGAGGGACTTAAAGAGAGAGATAGAGAGAAGGGAAGGAGAGGAGAATTTTGTGGGACCACTTGGCGCCCCTCATCACTTAAATGGGTCCCACTCTAAAGGATAATGAACATTTTTAGGGAGTCCCATTAAAGTGCATTTCTCCTTAGCGCTAACTAAATTCTTAGCGCACACAATAGGGTCTCACATGTGCTTAGGTTTTAGGTATTGCACTAGAAATGCTCTTACGAACAGCTCCGTGAACCGTTTGCGGCCATGTTATGTAATCCTAATATCTCCAGTCTCATATAATTATCATTCTTACAATTTCTTTCGTGTAGATTTAATCTTTTCGAGTAATTTGTCAACGATTTCAACTACGGACGGAGGAACATGCGCATGCGAACAAACGGCAGGCTATGTAAAAAAAAAAAAGGTAAACAGAGCACTACGTAATCTGGAAAAATAAATGGAGTACTTATACATCTAGTAAATACAATTTCAGTATATACAAATGCAAAGCGATCAATTTCTTTCAAGAAAAGAACCTAGAAAAATATATCATTATTTTTCGAAGAAAAACTGGAGTACTACTCCATATACTTTTTTTGTTATGACCGAGTACTAATATAAAAGCACCAAAAAAAAATTAATTAAATTTGAAAGTGGTAAAATTAAAAAGGGAATTTTCTTTTATAACCGTGTGTTTGGAATATTTTACATGCACAATTACTGGTCTCACAATCCTAAAGCTAAGCTTTTCAGTAATCTACAGATATTTTTACTGTTGGCTTACAAACTTAAAAAAATAAAACCCTTACTTGTTGTCATGCCCCGGTTCAACTAACTCCCCCTTGGATCGAGCCAAGAGGAATGGCACCTTATACGGATTACACTGGCCTACAAGACAAAAACTTAAGGATTGAGAGAAATTTGGACTGTCCAACACGTTTTTGGACAACCAAGATCCAGGCTTTGCACTATGTATACTCCTACCCACCTAGCACCCAAGTTTTTCTCTGCCTACAAACTTGAAAAAGTAAAAAACCCTGTAGTGAGGTTTGGCCAGTTTGTTGGCTTATTTTTTCGCCTTTATTTGATTTTTTTTCCATGTTTTTTAGTTTTTCATCAACTTTTTATGTATTATTGGTTCATCTCGACGAGAGGAATAAAAAAAGTAAAAATTTATGACTGAAACTTAAATTTTTTTGAATAAAGACAAAAATAAGCCAAAAAGTCAGCTTTTTACACTTTTTTCGATTTTATTCAAAAAATTGAGGGTTCTAATTATAATCTCTTACCTTTTTTGATTCCTCTCATCGAGACGAACCAATAATACTCAAAAAATCAATACAAAACTAACAAATTCAAAAAAAATTAAATAAAAACGAAAAAAAAAGTTAAGCTAACTTATTTAAACTTGGGAACGGGCCAATTGGAATGACAAGTGACAACTATACAATTGTATATTACAGAGTAAAGCTTTCACTCTGTGTCCTTTTGGTCCAGTTGAATTTTTTACTACCTTTTCTGCACTTGGTTTTGTTTGTGTTTTTCCACTAGCTAATTAATTTTTGCACTTCATTTTTTACCCTTTGCACTCGTTTTTTTTTTTCTTTCTTTCTTTCTTTATTCATTCGAATTTACAAAAATGTCCTTTAATGTGTGAAAATTTTAAAAAAGTGAAGAATAATATGTTCATTCTTCGTAGGAATAAAGAAGAAATAAGGAGTGTGAATATAAATTTGCAGAGTATAAAAATGGCTCAATTTTAGTGATAATCCTAACCCATCTACATCATTCTCTACACTTTGGGGTACTCCCTTCTAGAGGTGGCAATTTCTAACCCAACCCATGAACCCATCCAAATTCACCCACTCAAAACCCAACCCACCCATATTAAAATATGGGTTATAAATGGGTGAACCTATCTTAACCCATATTTACATGGATTGGATTGGGTTGAAAATGGGTTTAAAATGGGTTAGACCTAAAAATTTAAAAGCTCTTTGTTAATTCCTACAGACAACTTAAATACCACAAGACAAGTAAAAGCCAAGAGTTGTAGTCGGCCCCACCTAACATTTGACATTTTCATTCTTGAAACCTCTCTCTCTCTCTCTAGAATTTCCAGGTGAGAATCGATCACATTCATCTTCAGATAGAAAAAGCTTTAGCTCTTTCCATTTGATAATACCCAAAAAACCGTTAACCTGATCTTCGAGCATGATTTTTTATGCTAAATCTGATTAATGGACCATACAAATACAATTACGTAAAATTAAGCATTACTATATAATCGTAATCAGTGTAGTTGAAAGCGGTAGCATAATTGAAAGCTGTGATCAATTCAAACTATAGATAGTTAGATACAGAAATATATACGTAATTAAGGTCCATACATATATACGTAAGTTGTAATCAATTTAGTAAATGAATGCACACTGATTTTAACGTTAGTAACAAATTTGTGATCATTTTGTTAAAAATCTCGTGCTATTGGTTATATACATATACAATCGTGTTTTATTTTATAGTTTTCACATATTGGAGGTTTATAGTTTTGAAAAAAATAAGAAAGAGAGAGATAGAAGAAAACGGGTTGGGTTGGGTTGGGTTTGGCTAGACCCATTTTCGACTTACCCATATTCAACTCACCTACTCTTAACCCATATTCAACCCACCCATATTCAACCTACAACCCATGTCAACCCACTCAAACCCAACCCAACCCACCCATTTGCCACCTCTACTCCCTTCCAATGATTTTAGTGTTATTTTACTCCCCACAATTCTTTTTTTTTTTTTTTTTTTTGAACTGACTCCCCACAATTCTTGCCTAACCATAAATTACAACTGAAAGTGTGACGCATTTGGACCAGCGTAGCGTCATAGCCACAATAGTCCTTTTGTGCTCTACAAATGGGCACCATTTGAAGTCCAAAAGTACATGAGCTGTTGACTTTATAGGACTCATTCGAGTAGAACAACACTACAAAAATCAAGATAATCTGGCCATCTTAAGGCATAATTTTCTAAAAGATTTTAGCAATTCAGTTGCTAAAATCAACCATGATTTTAGTAAATGATTTCAGCAGGTGCTAAAATCACGGTTTTGAAATCAAAAAATGAAGTGGTTCCGTCTATCGTTTTTCGATTTTTTTTGCACCAAATTAAAGTATTCCTCGTGTACTTTAATTCGGTGTGAAAAATTCAAAAAATAATACACGGAAACGTTTAATTTTTTTATTTGAAATACCATGATTTTAGCACCTGCTGAACTCAGCTGAACTCATTTGCTAAAATCATGGTTGATTTTAGCAACTGAGTTCATGTGCTAAAATCATAGCTATTTCAAATCACAAAATTAAGTGGTTCCGTTTATCGTTTTTCGATTTTTTTTTCACACCGAATTAAAGTACACGAGGAGTACTTTAATTTGGTGTGAAAAAAATTGAAAAATGATACACGGAACCACTTCATTTTTTGATTTCAAAATCATAATTTTAGCACCTGTTAAACTCATTTGCTAAAATCATGGTTGATTTTAGCAACTCAGTTGCTAAAATCAAACGGAAAACTAAGCCTAAGTTTTTCGTTAAGTTGCTAAAATCAACCATTATTTTTCACCAGGTGATTAAATCATGGTTGCTTTTAGCTAAAAGCAACCATGATTTAATCACCTGATGAACTCATTTGCTAAAATCAACCATCATTTAATCACTTGGTGAACTCATTTGTTAAAATCATGTTCGATTTTAGCAACTGGGTTACTAAAATCAAACGGAGAACTCAGTTAAGACTTTTATCTCACAATAATTAATGAGCTGAATACATTACAGAGATCTTATCTTTGACTATTTTACACAATGAAGAGTCTAAAATCTAAATTATTTTCTCAAGTCCGAATGCCTCCTTTTTTTTTTTTTCCGGCAAAATTATTCGATATATATAAGAAATAAGAGCACATCGAGTGGTGTGAGGGAAATCTAACCAAAAGTTAAATGAGAAAAAAGAAAAAGAACATAATAGATAAAACCACCCAATCTTCAGTCGCCTGTTGGCATCGATCTCGCCGCCGTCATCAGTTAGGAAGAAAACCACGCCAGGCCACCGTGCTCCCCACCATCGTCATTAATTAAGGAAAAATCACGTCATGCCACCGCCGCAACCCCACAAATAGCAAGACCCACTCCTAACAGATAACAAAAAAAAAAAGGCACTAACCCCATTGAAACCCAACAACACGCAAAACAACAACTATGGAGCCCGCCGCGCCTCCCAAGAGCAACCCTAGTAGATGATAAGTTTAGAGAGAGGAGGAGGAGCTCCCGTGACTAGGAAATAATCTTAATCAAGTCTGTTTTTACCCTTCAGATTAATGGAGTAGTTTTTTTTTTTTCACCTTGGAAGACCTTTTGGGAGAAAAACTAATTGCCCATAATGGTGAATTGAGTCTGTAAATGGTGAAACCCTCAAGTCAGCTTGAACCTGTACCACTTCAGGATTGCTATTTTGGGAGTAAGTGAGCTGGCCCAAAATCCACCAAAAGACTCTCTCTTCCCCTTGGAATGTGATCTCCATATGCTACAGTGAGTGAGGTGAGGTAAGCACATCTATATACTACTGTATATGCGTACAAATATATCATAGAAGTTCATGTTTCTCTAATTTTGGTAAGGCTGCAAACGAGTCAAGCCGAGCTGAGCTTTGTTGTGTTCAAACTTGGCTCGTTTACTGAATAAGCCAAATCTTGAGCCCGAACACGGCTCAACTACTAAACGAGCCGAGTCAATCGGCAAGCTGGTCACGTGCAGCTCTGTTCGTTTTCAGCCTGTGTCAATAATCAAGGAGCAATCATTTCATAATGATTTTACAACCGATTCCTCGTAATCCTTTGAACTACCGGGAGTGGGGGTGGGACAAGAACCCAAGCCCAACGTATCAGTCCTGCCATATTAAAAGTGTCTTCTGCACCCAGATGGACTTCAGGTTGGGCTAAGGCCCTATCCAAATATTTTCGATTGGGCCACCTGGGTTTTGCGTGGCCTAGAAGGATGTGTTTAGTTTTAACATTATGATAATGCTGCATAAACTGGTCTGAACACCTGGTTATCAAAAAAAAAAAAATTACAATAATACTGTTGCCGATAAAAATTACTGGACAACGGAAAAAGAATTACATTCTTATTTGTCTTTCACATAATTTTTGGTCATAAAAATTCCTTCCACCGATAATTTTCAATTTTTTTTTGTATCATTTTAAAATAGATCTTGAAATTTGTGGGAAAAAGTTGGCTTCCCATTAGGTTTATCATCTTTATTGAAACCAAAAGATGATAGTAAATATCTTACATTCAACTTTTGCATTCGTGTGTGCATTGTCCTTTTTCTCCCCTTTTAAAAAAAACCAACCACTATGATATATCCACAAAGGGCTGCCCTCACACACCCCTGATTTTGTGGCTATGGTGACCACCCTTAACCACATTACATACCAACTTCACATTTTTATGTGTGGGTACATATGCTTTGAAATCTAGGGTGGTCTTCTACCCCTTTATAATGACTCAAAATCTAGGAATAATGTTCATTCATGTATTTAATTGGATTAGTAGCAAAGTAGTGTACTAGCATTATTAGTTAAAGCTCTTAGATTAATAGTCCAAAAATGTCGTTATTATTATAGCACGCCTGTCACTAGAATCTCCTTGATTCAGGACTGCTCTACCAACCCCATTATCATTTTTTGATAACCGGGTGTTCGGGTCAGTTTACGCGTATCTCGATAAATTCCGAGATCTTGAAATTAACGATTAGGCAAATATTTCAGTGGCCCAGGGTTTCAGAATATTTGACTTTCCCGGAATTCGAACATGCGACCTCATTAAAAATAAGCACTTATTATTTTCTCACGCCTATTTGGCTGAACTCTTTGGGTTACCAAACCCATTATCTTAAAACTATGACTTTCGCCTACATTTAAGCCAAGCATCTCGTGCGCACGTCCAAGGACTTTATAACTAAAGAATTCAAAATATTATTGCTTTATTTTTTAATAGTCCTAATAAACAATGACACGACTTTTGACAATTTTAAAATGGGACTAAAATTCACATAGTAGAGTATTATTTTTAGTTTGAAACCGTGATATATGTATACTCATGAGCCATATTCTCTAAAAACAGAGTACAATACTAGTTATACATTACAACAACGTAAAAACCGCGAATTAATTTCATTCCAGTGTTTTGGATCAATTCACTAATCTTAATCACCGTTTTTTTTTTTTTTTTTAACAAAATGCATTGGAGTCATTTATTTTTTAGGAATATAAGATTAATACTATAGTAAACGAGGGATCAAATTCCTACTTAGTGTGAGAATATATGCATTTCGGGATTGAATATGACAATCAAGAATTTACTTCCTATTTCTATTGGGTTTCAAATGTAAGGATCATCGATAGGAGCCGGGGAGGGGAAATGGGGAATGCTGCTATACCCAACCACTACATAAACAATCCAGGAGATTCTGTATCTTATCGTCTATATCCGGTTGTCAAATACCGAATATAAGTAGTTCCGATATACTATCCGAGGTGACAGGATACCCACCCAATAACTGCTAGCCAACGGCCTCTTACATTCATTGTATTGTGAGATGAAATTCAGGAGATGCTTTTGTGCTAAAAGTTGGATGAAGGGTCACAAAGGGGACTTTAAATGGTCTGCTAACCCTCAGACACTGCATTGTACTTCTTTGGTCTAAGCCTCACAAGCTGGGCTTCCAAAAAAGTAAAAATGCTTGGTTAATGGAAGTTATAAGGAAAACAGTCCAAATTATTCTGAAGCCAGATTTTTTGTAAAACAAATGAAGTGGCTTTGGGTTGTGGTGTAGCCACTTTTGGGGACCAAATGATTTAATATAATTGAAGCCTCAACTTTAGTCTTTAACCAACCCTAAGCCATTGGCATGACGGTCGAGTTATGAGACTTGGGGTTCTTTTTTTACTAAGATCTCATGTTCGAAATTTCTCAGGTGTTATTAATTCTTTGAAGATAGTTTATACATAGTTTTTCTCAATTCCGCAAGTTGGCAGCGGGATTGAACCCCATGATTAGTAGAGATATACATAAATTGGCCCAGACACCTGAGTTTTATATATAAAAAACTTTAGGTTTTGACCCTTATGTTCAACATAGGGCATGTGCCATGCTTCTAGATATTTGGATTCAGGGTATTCTTGTATTCTACTGTCAGTCGTTCTTGTCAAAATTTTATTTCCATTTTCTGAGGACTTATACATTGACTGTCATTAGACGACAGTTCTCAATAAATAAACATAATTAAAATCATGTCTTCAACAAATTCAAAGAATTTTCGTGTGACTTAGCTAATAAGAGCATCTCCAATGGGGGACTCAAATCCCCCGTAGACTCCTCAACGGTCATATTTGGCACCGAGGAGGCACTCTCCAAATTTTAATGTCAAACATTAAGTTAAATTCTTCCTAAATTTGGTAGGAGCAATTCTGCAATTGCGTTGATTTTGATAGCAACTACCAAGTACAAAAATAGCCGTATCAAGTTCGAAAAATATTTTTTGAGTTTTTTTTTTTAATGCCAGACTAGCATTAAAAAAAAAATTGACATCTCCAAATTTAAAGTCGAGATTGGAGATGCTGTAAACAAGTTCCCTATATTGGTTTTCTTTCTTCTTTTCTCTGTTCTCAGAGGTATGCCCCTTTGATCCTTGTCTCGGTGTTTTCTTTCAATGAAAGTTAGATTACCAAAAAAAAAAAAAAGGAAAAGCAATTCTTAAAATGAAACGAAACGCGTTAAACATTATGACAAGTGCAGGATTGGATTTCCAATAGATCAAATTATCTATAATATAGCTATTAAGGACTCAAGTGTGCAATAAAAAAACACTAATAAAAAAAAATAGAGAAAGTAAAAGTCATGAAGAGGTTGTAAACTGCAAATTATACTAATTAAGAAACCTATGCAAAAGCTGAAACCCTTTTTTTTTTTTACCTCAAGGGATTGGCCTGGGTTTGAGGAGTTTGCCCTCTCATAAAGTATAAGGTTCAATTTTTATTGTCAGTAACTCTCTTGGCCAGCTCACCTCACGTGTAAGCGTGAAAAAAATTGGGGAAGATGTTACATCGATTACTCCGAGATGTGCGCAAGTTGGCCGGAAATACCTTTCGTTACCCAAAAAAAAAATGGTAACTCCGAGATGTGCGCAAGTTGGCCGGAAATACCTTTCGTTACCCAAAAAAAAAATGGTAAGACATTCTTTATTTTGTTGCTTTGTAAGAAAAAGAGAGTAGCCATTGATATAACAGAGAGGTAACCATGGACCACAATGTGGAGTACTTTTCTGGATAGCTGGAGCTTGGTCTAGTCCATTTAATTAATTTGTACAGGAAAAATTAATTAGTAAAGGGTAATTGAGATTCTGCTGAGCTTTTCTCATCCAATAAACGACCATTCATGTGCTTGATAGGTACCAGTTTGATATAGTGGATCCTGAGAGCTTAATTAAGCTATCATTCACATTCAATGTAACCTAATTGGCCTATCTCATGGATACGTACTGTCCCAATCAATTCTATGACATGACATTTTTTTTTTTTTTTTTGTGTGTGTAGTGAATTTATATATTTGGAGCATGTCCGTTCCGTTGACGCGAAAATAACTTTGCTAAAGTCATTTTTGGCTTGCTACAGTGACCAGAAGTCGAGAAATAGTGATGTTGTTGAACTGGTTTGGTGTTATTTCGGTATAGTCTCAAACTAAGATCATCGGATTAAACTCATCTTGTTTTTCAGTGCAAATCAAATGGCTTGGATGATGGAGGATGAAATAGCTATTTCTTGTATGATATGAGAGAAATGGTGGTGGGTGGACTTGATTTAGCCTTAAAAAAAGTCAAATTATTGTTTTGGTACCCTAGCTAAACAACAACGGGTGGATTGGCTTTGAGGTGTTTGGAGAGATATACTAATTATGTATAGATGGGTTAACAAATTCTTTACAAGTGTGCACAATTACAATTCTGACTACTTCTCAAACTAAACTAAGATCATCGGATTAAACTCATATAGTAGTTTTTTTCAATACAAATCAAATGACTTGGATGATGGGGCATGAAATAGCTATTTCTTGGATGATGTGACAGAAATGGCGATGGTTAAGGTTGGCAAAATGCCCCACCCCGCCCCGATTAGGGCGGGGTTTTTTTTATCAACTTTTCGGGTACTGGGGCGGGTAAGGGGGAAAATTAGAAAAACCCGGCCGGGTTTGGGTCGGGGTCGGGTTTATATTACCCCGCCCCATTACCCGCCACGAAATATATTTATATATAAAATTATACTTTTATTTTAATCTAATTATCATTATACTAAAGATATTATATATTTATCCTAATTTTATTATCATTCTACTAAAAAAACTTTCATTCTTACCTTAATATTTTAACCATTACACTAAAATATCACTTTATTTATAGGCATTTATTTTTATTTTGCTTTTAGATTAACAAATTTTTAAAATTTCTTATGAGGCGGGGCGGGTAAACCCGTTCCCCGATCGGGACGGGAACGGGGGTACTCAAAAAATACCCAGTCGGGGTCGGGTCCATGTAGTAATTTTCGGGTCGGGGTCGGGTATGCCAAAAACCCGCCCCGCCCCACCCCACCCCATTGCCATCCCTAGCGATGGGTGGACTTGGATTTCGCCTAAAAATAATCAAATTATGGTTTTGGCACCCTAGCTAAACGACAACAGGTGAATTGGCTCTGAGGTGTTCATAGAGATATACTTACCTTCTTTACTAGTATGCACAATTACAATTTTGACTACTACTTATTTTTGTAGTGGACATTAAGTATCCGACTTCTCAAATTTTACGTTTTGATTACAAAATGAATTGAAGGACAAACCTTGAGAATTGAAGGACATTAAGTAACTCGGTTAGAGAATTGTGTTAGTGACAACCCAATGGACTGATTTCAGATTTCCAAAAAGAAATACATATCCATCCATTTACCAAAGTATTTTTCGCCGTTGGATCACTTGAGAATTTGAAAAGATACGGAAAAAAAATCTCGCTTTATTCAATCGCCGAAAATGGACTGAGGTCGGTCTAGAAAAGTTTGGGAATAGATAATTTGTTGCACTAAGTCGCTTTATTTTCACGTATTAGTTGCACAGGATGGGTTGTAATTTTGTTATTATTCATATACTTCTTGCGAATTCCAAATAAATAAAAAATAAAAAGGGCTGCTACCAAAGAATACCTTACTAGGGTCCCCTCTAATCTATCATCATCTTAAGTCCATTGTTTAATACTTACTAATACCACATAGTGTCTTGCTTTTAAATTTTTTTTCATCTTACTTTGGTGATTAATCTATAAGCATAAACTGATATTGGTGATTATTGATGCGCGAATTCGGGTTAGCTTTTGACATTAGGGACAACATTAGTGGGAGTTTAATGAGTGGTTATGAGCTTGACAACCAAGTAAACTAGAACTTTTTTCTTGTACTATATACATATATAAACACATGTCACTGGGCCTCCTCCCTTTCTGTTTGGTGGTTTCGGCTCTTCGCCGTTTCTCATTGCTGGATGTGACCGGTCTCCGGGCCTACCAGCTAATGGTGGTTGTGCTGTTGATGGTGGTCATGTGGTGGTGTTCTGGTCGACAAGTGTTGACTGATGGCTAGGGTTCCTTCCTTGGTTTAGGGTTTGGGCCTCTTGTTTCTTGGGCTACATTGATCTATTTTGTATGGCCTGCTTAGGCCAAGGCCTTTAAATGTGGCTTGGCCCTACAGGTGTTTTAATTCCTCCAACACTTGGTTAAAGTCCCATGTACCCTTTGTCAAGTTTTCATTAATAAACCTTTGCCCAAAAAAAAGTAAAAAATGTAGGAGTATACATTTAAATGGAGTGTTTTTTTGGAAAATTTGTTCAAAAGGAGACAACCAAATGACATTGAGTACTGTTGTAGGATAAGTTTTCTATAGAAAAGCAGTTAAACAAATCTGCATTGTTTCAGTTGTTTGACCAGGTGCCCCGTCCGGATTTGGAGTCTCCGTAGTGCCGCAAAGCACTAAACACTCGAATTGTCTTCAATTGTGGGCTCTCTATAATATGTATTTGGGGTCCAAACCGTTCAATTTGTCAGAAATGTTGAATAGATCATTCGTACAAAAAATTATATTAATTGGATATTGATAATCATATAATCGGAAACGATTTATTTTATGAAAAGAGATGACCAATATCATTTAGAGAATAAAATGTAAAACAGATTTGTCTCAATGTGTGACTATCCATCTCTGATGACCGTAATTTTTCGTGCCTATAATGTGCTCAACATTATGAAAAACATGAACCATTTAGATCTCAAACATTAAAGATTTTAAAGGACCCATAATTAAAGACATTATTGGGGTCGAGACTCTACTCGGACCCAGGCTTGGGAATTGCTGCCTCTTGGGGTTGCAAACATTAAAAAGCTATGAAACCGCATCATAAATTTGAGCAATCCCTCTTTTGTGTCGAATTTGTTTATGTTAATCTATATATTATTATATTGTTACAGTCAAACAGTTTGATTTGAAATTCAGTAAAATCTTAGGATGCTAAAGTATGACACTTTGGAGATCGAGGATTTTTAGAATCTAAAATTACCACATAAGTCTTTAAACAAAAATAAAAATAAAAATTGGCATGTTTAATTCGATATGGTTCTTCTTTGTATGAGACTCCCCGTTCAGTTACACAGAAATGATTAAAAAAAATTTAGTTTCCTGTAACCTTTTTTTGTGTTCGCTTATCAGGAAAGTTGTAAGACCCACAACATTAACTTTCTCGCTGGGAAATACTTTCTTGCAAAATACATCCAACTAAAAAAAGAGGAATTCTAATTTTTCAACAAAAAATTCTCTGTCAAAAGAACCCGTACGGGAAATAAATTTCATTTCTTTTTAATTCACTTCACTTCACTTTTTTCAAGAATATATTTCTCACACAACATTCTCGATGATTGAACAGAATTGTGAATTTTTTGAACTTCAGATACGAAGATGTTAAATTAGTAACATAATTCGATAATGCTCTTAGGCCTCAGCCTTTGTGTTAATCATGAGTTCAGATAAGAACTTAATGACTCGTTTGTCGAGTGAATAAGGTTTTGGATAGTTAAGGAAGAATAGTGGACAAGAGGTGGATATGTTATAAGGATGATTCGTTAAAAAGGGGTGATATTGTGATAAGCTAAGCATGAGTTTATTTGGTAGTTGAAATAGATGGATGAGAGTATGTGGAGAAAGAACTAATGTGAGAGTTAACTTAATTATTCCTTATAGTGAGAGTACGAAAAGAGTTTCGAGAGATTTGATGGTAAGGGTGTCATTATACCCATTCGGATAAGTTTTTCCTAGCAATCCGGGTGTCATTATACCCACCGGATAACTAATCCAGGTGCAAAAAATGAGGCAAACATCGGATAAGGATGGGCTTATGTTAGCATATCCACCTCCCTCCCTTATTCCCGTCTCTTCTTTGTTCCACTAAGCTAATTTTATGAATAAACTAGTTTTTCACGTTTTCCACGATTTTTTATGTGATGTATTGTGAGAGAATGACCTGTCTTGGTTTTTTGAAAAAATAGTTTTTTGTTAGTGGGACACCCCTGAGTTCTCCTTATAACAAACAGGCCCTAATTCCAGTGTTTTGTTTCAAGTGAATTGAGAGTAAACAGTAAACACAAAGCTGGAGCTAAGCCCACAACCAATTATGGACCAAAAACCTGTATTAGCCCATTTGTTTTTTACTGGACTTCTTTTGGAGTGTCCAATGGTTGCGAACCTTTGGAGTCCGATCCAAAAGTAAGAGAGGAGGAGAAGGCCCATTTTCCTTTCTACTCTCGAAAAAGGACACTTTAATGGAGCAAGGACAGTACAACAAAAAAAGGAAGAGGCCGTTTGGCCACCTCTTTATCAACTTATTGATTTTTCTCCTTTTTGCATTCTGGGTGTTTGGCAGCAACACCCAGAAACTACTTCTCTAGAAATCGTTTTTTCCATTTTTCCATTTAGAAGCCAGAAATCAAAAATAGGTTTGGAGGTGTTTTTTGATTTCTACTTCTCATTTTCCCTTCCAAAACACATTCTGCACATTTCTTCCAAACACTCCTCCCACATCCAAAACTCATTCTGACCAAAAGCCAAAAAACTAAAAAGCCAAAAAGTCAAAAATCAAAAACTAAAAAGTAGGCTCCCAAACACCCCCGAAAACTCTACCAGCAAAATTCAAAAAATTTCAAAATTTAAATTTTAAATTCCGACAAATAGAGCCAAACGGTCGAAGCCTGAATCGATTTTCAAAATTTGAATTTTTTTGAAACAGTTACCAATAAGGTAGCCGTTTCGGAAAAGCCATCATATAATCCCCTCCTCGAATAGCCTCTCCTCCCCCATTCATCTCTCTCTCTCCCTCTCTCTCTCTCTCTCTCTCTCTGCATTACCAGTACCCAATTAAGTCTCAAAATCCAGCAAAAAGATGAGGGAGTGCATTTCAATCCACATCGGCCAAGCCGGTATCCAAGTTGGAAACGCCTGTTGGGAGCTTTACTGCCTCGAACATGGCATTCAGGTAAAATATCCCCAAATCTCTCTCTCTCTCTCTCTCTCTCTCTCTCTCTCTCTCTCTCTCTCATTAGATTTATCAGATTTGGGTTATGGCTCAATTTCTTTTCGTTTTCTTTCTTTTCAGCCTGATGGGCAAATGCCGAGTGACAAGACAGTTGGAGGCGGCGACGATGCCTTCAACACGTTCTTCAGCGAAACCGGGGCCGGGAAACACGTCCCCCGTGCCATTTTCTTGGACTTGGAACCCACCGTGATCGACGAGGTGAGGACCGGAACCTACCGCCAGTTGTTCCACCCGGAGCAACTCATTAGCGGCAAGGAAGACGCCGCCAACAACTTCGCCAGGGGACATTACACAAGTACTGAAAATCAATTGTCTTCAATTTCTTCGTTTCCATTGTGGGTTGAATTGAAATTGAAATTGACATTTTATTGATTCTTGTAACAGTTGGGAAGGAAATTGTAGATCTGTGCCTGGACCGGATCCGAAAGCTAGCCGACAACTGTACGGGGCTACAAGGGTTCTTGGTTTTCCACGCGGTTGGTGGAGGAACCGGATCTGGCCTCGGATCTCTTCTTCTCGAAAGGCTTTCGGTCGATTATGGAAAGAAATCGAAGCTCGGTTTCACTGTTTACCCTTCCCCTCAGATCTCAACCTCAGTTGTGGAGCCTTACAACAGTGTCTTGTCCACCCATTCCCTGCTTGAACACACTGATGTTGCTGTGCTACTTGACAATGAGGCTATCTATGATATCTGTCGCAGATCTCTGGATATCGAGAGACCCACATACACCAACCTCAATAGGCTCGTCTCACAGGTATAAGACCCATCTTAAATCCTCGTTTTTCCCGATCAAATTGCATTGTGATTCGCATCAAACAAAGAATAGCTATGATCTGTAGTTACTTCGTGTGGCTTTTTACGAACTTATTTGGTTATAATTTTGATGAGTTTGAACACAACTGCGTCCAGATTTCATTCATTAACTACGTATCTTAAGCTACCAAAGAACCATTCAAGTAGTTGGTATGACATCTTATTAGCCTATCTGTTCAAAATCTTGATGAATTTGGACTAATATCAAAATTTTAGGCTAATGAATCGTCGTTCCAATTACTCTAAAAACATGCTAATTCATACCAATAACTCATTTTGACAATCAAATCATTAGCATTTTATCAAACCCTTTTAGGATTTCAAAATCATGCCAACCAATTGGTATTATTACATCTTTATAAATTTCACACTATCTTCATGAATTGAAAGGTTTTCTCTTTGACATTTCATCAAACAGATTGTAGACTGACTTCTCTCTACTTATCTATACAACAGGTCATCTCATCCCTCACCGCCTCCCTCCGCTTTGACGGAGCGCTAAACGTGGACGTAAACGAGTTCCAAACCAACCTGGTCCCATACCCTCGAATCCACTTCATGCTCTCCTCCTACGCCCCCGTCATCTCCGCCGAAAAGGCCTATCACGAGCAACTCTCCGTCGCTGAAATCACCAACAGCGCATTCGAACCCTCGTCGATGATGGTCAAGTGCGACCCCCGTCATGGCAAGTACATGGCCTGCTGCCTGATGTACCGGGGCGACGTGGTTCCAAAAGATGTCAACGCTGCCGTGGCCACGATCAAGACGAAACGAACGATTCAGTTCGTGGACTGGTGCCCAACGGGGTTCAAGTGCGGGATCAACTACCAGCCGCCGACGGTGGTGCCCGGCGGGGACCTGGCGAAGGTGCAAAGGGCGGTGTGCATGATATCGAACTCGACGAGCGTGGCGGAGGTGTTCTCGAGGATCGACCACAAGTTCGATCTGATGTACGCGAAGAGGGCGTTTGTGCATTGGTACGTCGGGGAAGGGATGGAGGAAGGGGAGTTTTCGGAGGCGAGGGAGGATCTGGCGGCGTTGGAGAAGGATTATGAGGAAGTTGGGTTGGAGTCTGGGGAAGGGGATGATGATGATGAAGGGGATGAGTATTAGGGCGGTGGCGGTGCGGTGGTTTTGGGGTGGTTGGAACGGAGGAGGAAGCCAATGGACTCATTGGGTTGGGAGATTGTTTTAGGAGTTGAGATTTGGGTCAGATGTTTGTTTTGAATTCGACTCTGTTTCTTTGGTCTAATAATAACTGTTAATCCTATGATGGCTATGAGATTTGTCTTTTGCTATATATTCGTATATGTTTCTTTTGAAATTGCTTGATTTTTTCTGTCAATTTTGTTTCCAATATATCACTATCTCAATGTGGTTAAATAATTGTCCATTAAAACCGTCTAAACTTCTATTTTTCGGACTCCATCGTGTTTCCAGAACGTTAGTGAATTGCATGTGTAAGCTTAGCTAGCCACCACTTCGCTAACTCGGCTCAATTTGAATATCAAAAAACCTTAATTTGTTTTCACGGGTATTTATCCGGTTGGGTTTGGGTTAACTTCTCTGGTTCTTAATGTGTTGAAAACGGTCTTTTTGGTTACTAGTTGATTCAAATGAGCTTCTAACATTGTGTCTTTTTGTCTACTCATTTTCTCATTTGATTTATTGGATAATTTGTAAAAAGTGTATGGATATTCCAAGAGTAGTCTATTGATTATCGTGAAAATATATTGATATGTAACTTAATGGTTATCACACGCATGCACATGTATACTCCCTCCGTTCCTATTTGTTTGTCTCACACTCTCTCTCTTGTCTTTTTTCAAATTAAAAAATTAAGTGCTTCCGTGTATCATTTTTCAAATTTTTTCGCACCGAATTAAAGTACACGATGAGTACTTTAATTTGGTTTTAAAAAATTGAAAAATGATACACGAAAACACTTTATTTTTTCATTTAAAAAATGGCACGACTTTTCGTAGAGGACCAACAAATAGGAACGGAGGGAGTATATGTTATCCTTTGCCTAAGAGCATCCTTATCAGACGCACCAAAATTTTCACCAAATTTAACTTCAAAACCACCTTTTATAAATTACCAAGCCACTTTATCAAAAACTCACAAAATCACACTCTCTATTTTAACTTTACTATATTAAACTATTCCCCTCAAATTTATAAAAAAAAAAACCCTCTTGTACAAAAGTCTACAAAACACGTGAGCGTGTATCAATTACATTCGGACCTTTGGTACGTGTCAGGACCCTGCCCCCCCTTCATCCCATTAACTTTTCTCTCCTCCACACAAACCCTGCCACGTGTCCCACCCACCCCCGCCCCCTCTCTCCTCCTCCTGTGTTCTCTGACGCGCACAGAACCGAAAATGATAAAAAAATGCTTGGTGCGTGAACAGTACCGCACCAAATTTGGTGCGGTACTGTAGCAAAAATGGTTTGATGAGTGAGAATAGGTAGGCTGATTTTGGTGCATTTTTAAGGAATTGGCTCCCTATTTTAGCCAAAAAGTCATTTTGCTCATCCTGATGAGGATGCCCTAATGGGTGAAAGTTAGAAAGTCTTTATTGTTTATTTTTCTAAACATGGCGCGATGAATTGAGCATTGTTTTGTTGGTTCAGAACTTGCAATTGGTTATGAGTTTTGTCTCTTTGATTTGTTTCTTATCCTTAGATATTAGTCGAACAGACCAATTTTCAAAGTCGAAAAGATCACCTAAAATGTTTGATGCTTAACGAGTTGAAACACTGCAGGATTAACAACTCCTTTGAATTGAGGGGTTTAGTGAGAAATGAAATGATGAATATTGTGCGTTAATTTAACTCTTTTTCTCACTCTCTCTCTCAAAACGAAAACGATGAGATTTGATGAGAAAAACGTAACTGTTTATTTTCTTACGAAATCACTCCATCCAAAAGCGACCGTTAAGAAGTGATTCAAGCCTGTGGTGAGATTATTGCAAAGTCAGACCCTATCGCACCCATCAATGGAGCATTTTCCATATTTCATCTATGTACTGTGATTTACGAACAGATCGGTCATTTTCATCATCAAAATGCTAGTATTTCCAACCTAACTGTACAGCAGCAACTACAGCTGACCCTCTCTCTCTCCATGTCCTTTATCACCATCTCAGTCTCATACACACACACACATATGGAAACTGAAAACGTGACTGAAGACTTAATAACCGGCTAACACCGACTCCCTTGAAAAAAATTTCAATGTAACGGTAATTTGTAACGCTTCATCACATGATGTAGGTCCCATCCTACGTGAAGAAAAGATGTTACAAATAATTGTTGCATTGAAAAAAATTTCAACTCCTGCTGCCAATCTCTGGCGGCTTTTGCATTTTCTCCTTTTGAAAATCTGCTGCAGTCTCCTGGCCAAAGTCAAACAGAACAAGTGAGGGGGCCTAATTTGACTGCCTAAACAAATGAATTACTATTAAGAAGCAAGCTCTAAGGTTGCAAGGATGGAAGACTGAATCATGAATTGTAAAACCATTGAATCGAAGGAATAACAGAAAATAAATTTATAAATGATGAAATCAGAACAAGGCTTTAGATAACGGTATCGGGATATGTGACAGTTATGGCCATAGTGTAATGGTATCGAAAGTGTCGAATGATATTGTAATACTAGGTAACGATAACCATTTTTTTTTTTAAATGATAACCGAATGTATAAGTCAATTTGCGCACACCTCGGCTAATTGCAAGGCTATGGAGGTAACAACTGACATAACCCCTAGTAGCCCCAAGAATTTGCTGGCAACGAAAATCGAACTTGAGACCTTAGGTGGGAGCAAACTCCTAAGTCCCAAGTTAGGATCACTTTGCCAGCCCCTTGAGGTTAACGATGACCCGTTGTTGCAAACATGGATTTAAAAAAAAAAAATTGGAAAAAAAGAAAAGAAAAGAAAAAGAATTAAATGGATTTTAAAAAAAACCATTTTTGGAAAAAAAGAAAAGAAAAGAAAAAGAATTAAAGTAGATCAAAATTAAACCATTTTCGGCCGTCCGATCGTGTTTTGGACAGCTATTTTGATTTTTTTCCCTGGTAAAAATAGATCAAAATTAAATCAGAATTGCCAAACATATCCGGGCCGTTCAAAACACGATTGGACGGGCCGGATCTGAAATCTCCGTAACAATCGAGTTTCGCTCAATGAATTTAAAATGAACTCATGCGTAAGGAAACCCCACCGATCCACAAGCTTTTCTCTCTCGTCAGTATATTGAGGTATAACTTAAAACAAACTAAAACCTTGTTTATATATTTGACACACTTTCATGTCACCTAAAATTTAAGAACGTAAAAGTCTTCGATTTGAATTCTCTCTCCTTTTAAATATCTTACTATTTCAAATCCTAGTAGGATTTTAAAGGTTTTTCTTCTACAACCATCGTCCCCTCTCAAAACAAAATCTTGGCTCCGCCACTGATATGTGGGTCGATATTTAAGTCTTCACATCAAGGCAAATCCAAATTGTAATTCCACAAGTTACTGCATACCCTTCTATAAGTATCGACCCTGACCTATAACGGGAGGTGCGACAGCTTTAGATCCAAAAATTAAGCAAAAATTAGGGGCTCATTTTTCATAAAATTTGTACATATATTAAATGTAAGCTATTATGTGATTTGGCTCAAGGTGGGAGCTAACTCAAGTGGTTTATTGACGTATGTTGGAGCTAGTTATCCTAACTAGGTTTAACTTCTTGGAGACCCTTTTGGCCAAGTGTTATTTTGCCATATAGTTTGATTTGATCTAGAGTAAAACAAAACTCATGCACCACATAAGTTATGCTTTAGTGGTTGTAAATGCCTACTCAAATTCAAAGTTCAAATCCTTTGAACACAATAATTGGTTTGATAATTTTTTATTTTATTTTCTCTAGTTTATTTTAATCTTACTTTTATATTTTACAATCAAATTCACCAATAAATAAGTGTTGACAATAAATAAACCAAATTAATTTATTTTCACTCACAAATTGAAACAACTCTATAATTAGTTAGAGATAACGCATAGTATAAACAATACCTTATTATTTTTGGTTTATTTTTTCTAATTGCATAAAAAATTTAAAAATATATTTTAGTTAAATTAAGAAACTAAAATACCAAGTTTAATCTTTTTACCCTATATACGCTACGCACCTGTAGTGATTTTTTTTTTTTAAACAAAAACCTTAAGGCCCATTTTTTAATTTCGCATCAAGCCTCTAAAATCTCACAGACGGCCCTGCCTTCAATAATTGCTATAATCACAAAATACGCATTTTGCGAAAGAGAGAAGAATAAAGTTAAACGAACCGGACAACAAACCTCGATCGATGATTCAGTGTACCGATTTTCCGCTAAGAGGCGAAGCAGGCAAGATCGGCTTCGAGAAAATCACGACATCCACTACCTGCGGACACCCCTCACCTACAAAATCCTCACCTATATGCGAATCCTCCTCTCTGATCCTCAAAATCTGGCTATGCACATACGCCATCTTCTTCGCCGCAGCCGTCGTCCACCGCCCAATCCTCGTCACCGATCTCGGCGACTCCGTCTCCTCCGACGATCCAACACTCTCCTGATCCGTCTCCATCTCCCCGAACCTCTTCCCTCCTACTCTCTCCTCGTAGTAAAACTCCTTCGATTTGCGCTTATCTTTCGAATCATCATCCTTCGCGGATTGTTTGAGCGTCATTCTGCTTGTAAACTGATTCGAACAAAATCGATCGATACAAAAGATAACACGAGATTGGGGTGATCAACAATGGCGGCAAATTCGCCGCGAACTGAATTACAAGTGATTGGGATGCCCACGGAATTATGGATGGGGAGATGTTTGAGTATATATAGTGGAGGGGTGGTGGTACGGTGTGAATGATGAGGTGTGAAAAATACTTGGCTGGAAGTGAGAGTCCATGTTGTGATGGATTGGCGTGTGTGGTTGGGACACGTGTTAAGTGGGTGAGAGAAAAACGTGGTGTTTGAATTGTTGACCAAATAAATAGGACACGTGGTTGATTGATCGGGAAGAATTCAAGAGTCGTCCAAATCGTTGGTCGCTGTGGTGGGAACGACCTAGGATCCTTTGGGTTTGCGCCGCGTCAATTAGCCATATCCCCAAAAACTTATCGACGATTCGCAGTATTCTAACACCCTCCATCATCACACATTCGCACACTGTCGTCATGTCACGAAAATGGAAATGTTGATTCGACAACGGTAAAACCTATTTCGACCAAATGCTAAGTGGATTAGACCATTTCTAGCGGCCTCACCATCTTCTCCCCCCTCGCCACCGCTGGCGAGCTTGCCCTGAAAACCTTCCAAAACCACCACCCAGCAGCCTAGCTAACGGTCTCGCTATCAGAGAACTGTCTACAGTGTCTTGCCACAGGGAGCGAGGCTTGGCGAGGCTCACCTAGCCTTCTCTATCCTCCTCCTCTCTCTCTCTCTCTCTCTCTCTCTCTCTCTTGTGCCTTCTCTCTCCTCCTCCCAGCAAATCGACGACGGAGAACGGTTGGACGTGGGCTAGAGCTCCAGTCGCCGTTTGTTAACCAGTCACCGGAAACGAGTCCTAAAATCGTTTGAAGACCAGAAGAGTATAGAGCTTGTCGAGATGAACGCATTGGTCCAAGACCTGTCGCCGACGAAGTCTCGTGGCGACCGCACGCACCTGTCAAAGGCGGCGCGTGCAAGAACGTTAGATCTACTCTCAGCGCGTGATTTACACGCGCCCGTGTGAATGGAGAAGGTGATGTAGGGTTTTTTTATTGGTTGAGCCTAATGGCTAGGTTGTTAGGTGTTTTGCCTTTTGGGGGGCTTGCCAAAATGGTATTTTGCTTTGGCCAAAATCTTGGCTAGGCTGTTGGAGATGGCCTAGATTTTTTTGGGTGTTTGACTTAATAAGAAAGTTCAGAGGCTCACCAAAAAGAAAAATCGTATTTTGTTATGGTTACAAGGCACAACGGGTCTCCTGGTTACCTCACAGAACATAAACTCATCGCTGAATGTAAAATATGTGAAATTATTTAGTGTCGTGTCTGTTCATATATCTCATTTCTAAGTGAAAGTTGATATTAGAGAAAAATGAATAACTCTAATAGGATCTCTAGTGCACTTTCTAAAATCATTTGTTAGTAATAACATACCAGAGATACCCGCTACACTGTACTACAATTTTTGGGTGAAGAGATAGAAAAACAATTACTAAATCAAAAACCACCGGCCAAAAATCGGGTACACATAAAACCGCCGGCCACAAAACTACCTGTGAAGAAAAACGAACAAAAAAATACAAAAAAAAAGGACGCCGGACCATGTCACATGAGCTGTCACACATCGTCGCCGCCACCGCCGTCGTCAGGAACCCGAATTTGGAAACCCCAGATTCGGCTCCCCTTGATCCAAAAATCGGGTGTGAACACCCATGCTGGAACGGAGAGAAACATCCACTACAGAGAGTCTTTGAACTCAAAAGAAGCTCAGCCAGAGGAGATCAGGCAGATGGAAGGGGTGCGGAGGGGGAGGGTGTGTGGATCGGCAGCTAGGGGCTGAGCCGCTTGGGAGGGGCCACCGCTTATATCACTCGTTCTCACTCACTTACTAACTCTCTCTCTCTCTCTCTAGAACTTCCTCTCACTTCTCTTTTGGGTTAGACTTTTTTTTTTTTGGACCTAATATTAAGTCATATATTTTCTGACCTTAAGTCTTAAATACTCCCTCCGTCCCAATTTTATAGTCCCTTTTGGGAGTTCGTGCCATTTTTCAAAGTGTTCTATCTTATAATCTACAATGTTTTAAGTGATTTTGAACACTTTGTCTATTAGATTAAATCAAGATCTATCAAACAAGATCCATATTGCATATAAAATGTATTACCGATTGAAAGATATAATCGTTTTTTTATCCGGTTAGGATAGAACGAGGGACTATAAAATTGGGACGGAGGGAGTATATGACTTAATATTAAGTCGTATACTTGTTGCATATTTTCTCGGCATGCAATATAGTATCACTCCACAAATAAATACTTAAACTTGAATGGTGTGACTCAATCATATTGCTATTGGTAGGGTTAGCTATTTCTAACACGAAACACGAATATGAGACGACACAATAATGATAACATGAAAAGTTAAATAGGAGCTTGGGTTAAGGTTGAGAGAATTCTGACACGAACATGAGATAATACGGAAAACAAGACACAAGAATTTATGGAAAGACACGATAACACGACAAGAACATGACACAAAATTAGCGGGTTAGGGTCAGCTATTTTTGACACAAAACACGAATATAATACGACACGAAAAACTAAACAGGTTGGAAAAGAGTTTAGAGAATTCTGACACGAACACGAGATGACACGACACAAACATGATACAACATGACACGATGCCCACCCTTACAGTGGTGGCATCTCTCTAACCACATCAAATTAAGAAGATTGAAGATAATACTATATACACTTAATATGTTTTGGTTGTGTATGTGAAAATAACATCGATATAAATTAGTCATATCATCAACCAATGCCAAGTGACTTCACCCAAAAAAGATATGAAGATCTTTTTTCCAGTGCTTTCTTAAGTGATTTGAAGCAATAAAGCATGAGACATTAACTAAATACTAAAAAATTGACGGGTCTTAGAATGTGTTCAATTGGTTGGGTAAGTGGATTCATGAGATTGGAGCAATGTCACATCGAATCTGAGCATACTAGAAAACGTTGCCAAATAGATTATGTGGTGGTGAGATATTGGGCCATGTAGCGTATGCAAATCAGATAATTTTACAACTTAGGACGGGGACAAGGGAACAAGTGGCATGTTGTTTGGTAAGTGGGGATTCCTCATCCGATATTTACAAGTGGAGTCAAAGAACTGTCCTATCTGATATAGTTTACATACTCTTAAATTAATTCCTTCTCCGGTTTAGGAGTGCTTTAACTTAAAAGTTTAAATCAGATTATTAGTTTTTTTCGTTTTGTTTTTATTCAATTTTTTTTGTATTTGTTAGTTTTGTGTCAAGATTTTGTGATTTCTAGATTCTTCTCGACGAGACAAATCTAACAAGTATAAATTTATGATAAAAACTCAATTTTTTTTAATAAAGCCAAAATTAAACCAATAAACTGGTTTATTTTCGGTTTTATTCAAAAAATTATTACTTTTGACTATAATTTTATACTCTTTGGATTCGTCTCGACGAATGGAATCCAGAAATCACAAAATCTTGATGCAAAACTAACAAATGCAAATTTTTTTTGAATAAAGACAACGAAAAAAATCAATAATCTGGTTTAAACTTTTAAGCTAGCCAAAGCACGTGACAGAAAAATCATCCATGCCGGTACTAGGAGATTCATTCAATTGTGTGAGAGTAAACTAACCAACCAACCAACCGGAGTAACCCTTGTGGCGGAATTTGAAGGGCTTCAAAGAGTGGTGCAGTATCACGTGGTTTGATTTCCTTTGGGGTTGCAAGTAGGAACCCACTTGAAGGAGCTACCAAAGCAGACCATATTCACCTGTTGCTCTTGATGATGACCCCAGTCACGGGATAACTGAATTAGGAGTAATTTTGTTGCAATAAAATCCAAATCTGCAATTCTGACTAGAAGAAGAAGAAGGGTTATCCTGTACCAAAGGCCATTATATAGAAAATAATCAATTCCATGGCTTACCACATTTTGGGCTGATTTTTCCAATTTTATCCTGTACCAAAGGTCATTATATTGACAATAATCAATTCCATGGCTTACCACATTTTTGGGCCGATTTTTTTAATTTTATCTTGTACCAAAGGCCATTATATAGACAATAATCAATTCCATGGCTTACCACATTTTGGGCCGATTTTTCCAATTTTAACCCTCCAATAGCTGGATTCCCTTCAGGTGACTTGGTAATTAATGGTTTGGGCATTGGCTTTTTCTGTTCGTTTGTTGCCTTTCTGGTCATTAAAAGTGAATATACTAAAATTCCTCCCACGCTTTATTTTTTTGCTCTTTAGTTCCCAATTGTATTTGTGTTTTGTCATTGTGTAGGAGGATTGTTTCGAGTATAGTGTGTCTTTTACTTTCGCAAGAATTCCTTCATACATAAAAAGTTCTAAGAAAGGGAGTGTTTGGGAGTCCAGTTTTTAGCTTTGCATTTTTTAGTTTTTGTTTTTCCCTTAATTAATATGGGATAAATGAAAAATAAGAGGTCAAAAAGCTCCAACTAACTTATTTTTAACTTCTCCTTTTCTTTCATCAAATTTGAAAATGATTTTTTAAGAGAGAGAATTTTGGGTCTTATCTCCTAAACTCTCTGAAATAGAAAAAGAGAATGTGAAAAGTTGAAAAACCAACGACCAAGCACCCCCGAGGTTTATTGATAGCTCTAATATTTTATGATTACTTCTTAATGCATAGAAAAATTCAACTTCAGAGAAACAAAGATTCCTACTTCTAATCTAAAATTTCACCTCTTCTTATTATGATCAGATTTAAATTTAAGCTAGAATGAATAATATGAGGTAAAAAATCTACCCATATAAATACGCACTACGAAAAATTCGGATGCGAAAAAAATGAGCTTGACCTTGTTTCAATTAAAACCAAACTCGTCTTTTCAACACATTTCAAATAAATTGAGACCTTAAAATCAAATTTTATTTTGTTAAACTAAACATGTTTAGAATTAGACTCGTTCCCTTAAACGTTTTAAACAATACTCGTGTTCCTTGACCTAATTTCAGTCACCTTTGCATATGACACAGTTTATTAAAGATTCTAATTTCCCAATATATCTAATTAAACTTAGACGATTAGACCATTCCAATGGTAACAAAAATAAGCATTGCAAAGAAGTATTATTCCGTCAATTTAACATTTTGCTTTTGCATCCCTTGTAAAATGTTTTGTCAAAAAACCAAATTCTTTTAATCATTTACAAATAATTTTAACATTTTGGATCACACTATGCTAAACCAATAAATGAACAATTTCTCTGAGTTGTAAAAAAAAAAAACCTAAAAGAAACAAAACAATATATCCTTTCTAAACCCATTGAATGAAGTAAAAAAATATGCCAAAAAAAATTTATTTTCTTGTATAAAGATATCTGTAGATACTCTATAGTTCTTTATAGATACAAATTTTATGCAAACTTAACGACGTAGGCTTAAGCCAACCTCCCTTACAATACAAATAATATAGGATATATAATTGATCGTACATAAAGGTTACACACACATCCACAAAAAATATCTACTTATAATCAGTTGCTTCAATTCCATCACATATTAATGTCATAAACCATTAGTTACTAACGGGCATTAACTTCGTGCAAAGCACGAGGCTTCATACCTAGTTATAAGCTAAAGACCCAATCCCTTCAAATTCCTCGTACCTAATTTTGCGTGTAACTAATGTCCTATTTCATTTTCGTGTTACAAGTTAATTAAGAAATCGTGTCCCCCGTGATATTAGGTAAGCAAACACCACATGCAAATGTTAGTCGCGGTGGTTTTGGATCGAATGGACAACGATGGATCCATCTTGTAGTTTGCTATACGCATTATGACAACCTATTACGGAAAAATTCAGGACTTGCCTCATCTATGTTGTGGATAGTAACATTTGTAGTTTACGAGATAGAAACTTTTCTTCCAAGAGCTTGTTCTTCAATTAGCTTACCGATTGACGTGGATCCAGGTTAGTAAATTACCATCAAGTAATTTCCAAAATACGTTTGATCGTGAAAAAAACATGATGCTCTAGATTAGTTTAGATTTCGACCATCCAATTGCGCGAGTATCTTATGAGGCGAGAAGATTTTCCACGCAATTCAAACCGCAGAAAGTGCATTGAAGCATGAGTACAGAAGACAGTGTTCGAAAAGACGGTTTGGGAGGCCAAGTACTCCTCATAGGCGCTACAAGGCCCCTCGCCGATTAGCCCAACTAGTCGCCGAGTACTTGGCCTGGAAGCCAGAAGGTGTCCGGCTGCCCTGGGAGCGCCTAGCAAGGTTTAGAACCTTGACAGAAGATTTGACAAGCTTCGAAATACTTAGTTGTTGAAGCAGTAAATTCCTTAATTTCAGTTAGGCCATGTACAAGCTTCCATTCTCCCTTTTTTTCTGGCTTAAGTTAAGAACATAGAGAAGAAAGCAAGTTTCATAAAGCTTAGAAAGCCTACAGATAAGAAGAGTAAAAGAACACTTGTTTTTCAAAACATGAACAGCATCCAATCATACCACAAACAGAAGCAAAGAGTAATCAATTTGAACCATCAAATTTGTGAACCAAAACAAGGAAAACTCCTAATTGATTGAAGAATCGAGAATGGCAGTCAGGTAAGAGAATTTCAACTGAAATAGAGAATCCAAAAGACAAAACAAGACCGTTTGATATCTCAATTTGATCGTGCTATTCACTCCTCATCCTCCTCATCGCCATCTCCCCCAGCAGCCTTCTTAGCAGCCGCCTTTTGGTTCTTCCGCTTGACTCTTCCGGGGCGTCCACCTCCAAGGGGACTTGTGAGAGAGAAATCAATGTGTTTTTGAGAGTCCAGCCTCACCATGAATGAGGCTATGTTGACCACCTGCCTTCCCACCCTGCCAAGGAGAAGAATTTTCGTAATGCAACATCTCAACTTTCAAAAAGATTACAAAGAGTAGTTCAATATGAATGCAGTACAACAAACAAGGTTACGAAGGGGGTGTCTGTAAGAAACTCTAGGCAGAGAGGCACTGCCAGGAAAAAAACGTTCCCGAGGCACAGAATAGGTTTTTGAAGTTCATGACAAAAACGTGCACACCACACTTATATTTGCAATGCTATATGGAGCCATTGTTTTAACAGAACAGTTACACAACTTGAGAATCAGGATGTGTGACAAGTGGGCTAATGATTAGCTACTAAAGCTAATGACAGAACAAAAATAAATGTGTCCGTGCATGAATGAAAAACATGGAAGGTCACCGAATCCATATCCAACCGAATATTTACAACATTCAAGTGCTTTCTCCGTACTAGCTCATTGTTCTGCTTTGATTAAGCAAGGGGCAAACTCAAAATAGAAGAATCTCCAAAAAAAAAAACACTTTGATATTTTAAGTTCCAGCAATTAACCACAATTGTTAGATATGCTGCGTAAAATGATCACAACCTAGAACTGATACTAGGCAAAATCATATCAAACAAGAAGCTGAAACCCTGCAATAAGTCATCTGGGATATATCTAAATTCTTATCGACAAACAGTTGCAGAACTAGACAAAAATAAGATACTTCGCCATATCATTTCTTTTTCCATATTCCTTTACTACGGCTATACTTCTCTAACGCCCTCACACCTTTTGCGATAAGTATCTTTTGAAATTGGAGAGGAATCAAATTACCACAAGTCTTCTCAAAGACTACTTAAATGAGGTCAAGTGGATGAACTTTGCAGAGTATAACTGTATGAATGCATTCTTAACTGATATTTTCCAAGAATATACAGCTGTTACGGAAAGAAAATATATGCCAGAAGCATCATAGTGTACTAGTTTCAAAGACTATAAAGTAAAAGTGAGTGATACACTGATACCTAACTTTGACAATGAACAATTTACGACCACAAATTAAAAAATCGTGGTCCTCATGACTGGGGAAGGAAATTACTTTATGACTGTCACGTGTAATCTAGAAGGTAACCAATTTCATGATCAACTCAAAACAATCATCATGCACAATTCACAATCACCAAATCACTATGTACAATTCACAATCACTATGCACATTTCACAATCACCAAATCATTAAGTACCAAACGTTTCCAATGCAGCTTTTCTGCAAGTTAGTAGTAATAAATAAGACCATTAAGGAGTCGTTGACTCGTGTGTAAAAATTATCACCCCGAATGGACATTATTTACCATCCAAGTAAGTTCAGCAATAAAAACACCAATAAGGGACCTACGCTTCAACTTCAAGGTAGATATTAGGAGTATATGCCATGTATATACCTGATATGCCTCTGCCTAATGAGCACACGAGCATGGTGAATGGACTTAGCCATACCGGTCTTGAAAACAAGTGTTTGAAGACGCCGTTCAAGGAAGTTCTCCACAGTCAAAGCCAAGACATAATCAAGCTTGTTCTGGTTCTCATCCAAAAGTCCATACCTATACATCCTGCGTAGAAGCGCCTCGCCCTCAAAGATCCGGCGAGGATTTTTCTCATCAAGGGTGAGAAGCATTCTCGCTGCATTACGAATGCGGCTCAGAGCATATTGAACCCTCCACAACTCCCTCTTACATCGAAGTCCATACTCTCCCACAAGCTTCAGCTCAGCGTCCAAACGCTCCTTCTCATAAGGACGGCGAGGCTTCTTAAAAGTCTTCCCATCTATGACCACCGAGTATTAAATAATCCACAAGTTCAGGGGGAGATAATATAGAATAAGCAAATTGAAAATGTAACCACACTTGGCATCAATTTTACGTAAAATGGGAGAGAAGAAGGGATGTCATGATTGGGGAATAAGAAACCTGTTCATTTTTAAAAAAAAAATTCTTTAAAATATTGAAAAAGTAATATGAATAATGAATGAGAGGTGTTAAGCATTTTAATATCCTGTCATCCACAGGACCTAGTTCCAGTATTGAGTATTGTCGCTACTGTAGAGTTTAACCAACAAATTCGGTAGATGGTGTAGTTCCTCACTTCCTCTACGCCTAGGAAACCAGACTATCGAACCGTAAACGAAGAAAAGCATGAGAGAACCTAATGGTGCATCGCAAATAAAGAGGCAATCAAATCCAAAAGAGTGTACTAGTACCGCTTGCCTGGCGTTATACCGAAGGTATGCCTTACTAGCAAGGAGGTAATTCGCTGCACAGGTTCTTATGACCGTAAATAGGGGAAGCTGACCTCCAACTAGAGCTACAAGTACACGAAGAGGGTAAATGATAGTCCTCACAAGAAGAGACTTGTTCTTCTCCTTAGCTTGTCGACCAGCTGCCCATCTTATCCATTCTTATCTGCCTAGCGTGCACACTAACACTAAAAGCAAGTAAGACATCTAAAATGTGGGTTGACGAACCCAAAGCTCCACTGAAAAATGGATAACCCAGGAATAGCTCATCGAAAAATCCGGAAGGTAACCTCGACAGTGCTTCCGAAAAACCAAGTGTGCTCAATTTTGTGTCTCAATTTTTCCTAAATCAAATGTAGGTACAATGCTGTGACTGAAAACCTCAAATTAACCGTTGTCATTAGAGGTGGCAATTTTGAACCCAACCCATGAACCCACCCAAATTCACCCACTCAAAACCCAACCCAACCCACCCATATTAAAATATGGGTTATAAATGGGTGAACCCATATTAACCCATATATACATGGGTTTATGTGGGTTCAAAATGGGTTCAAAATGGGTTGGACCCAAAATTAACAAGTTATTTTTCACTCTCTCTTTTTCTCAGCAAAACCCGACGCAAACAAAAAGAGGGCTTCAACGATTAAGAGAGAGAGGGAGAGAGAGATCGAAGATTTGCGAAGCAGGTGGTGAAGATTCATCTCTCGATTGAACTTTCAAGCCGGAAGACGGTGGTGATTTGTCGTAATCCATGGCGCCAGCATAAACAAAAACTTCGTTCAAGTCGAGGATCTGTGAAAGTTCAAAAACTTCGAAGATCTGTGAATCTGGAAACCCAGGGACTACAGGTATGGTAAAATTAACCAAATATTGTGCAATTTGACATTCGTCTACTAATTCTTCGTTCATAATCGAGGTCGGTTATTTGTAATCTTTGTAATCGAGGTCGGTTCTTTGTAATTACGAACAGAGGTTTAGTTTGCGTTCTGTCAAGTTATAGTAAAATTTTGGTTATGCACATGATACATCATATTGATTCATCGAATGAACTTCGAAACGATGATCAGATCTCAGTTCAAGTTCAATTTCTCATTGATCCCGAACATTTTCCGCTTCTACTTTACTTGAGAGCTTTCAATTTTGAAATTTACGATTACACCTCTGCTCAACAAAATGACGTTTTCGAAAAAAAACTTCAACTCAGTACCTACTATTCCATTAATATTTTCTGCTTAATAATTTTGGTTATGCACATGACATTTTCTGCTTAATACTTTTTTGAGCATAGACTTGTGTGCAAGGGTACTGATTAACATTGTTGCTTGGGTGGAAGATGTCTATATAATGTTTACTTTCATTAAAATTATAGCACTTGTATCTTTTAAAACTGTGATTAACATGTCATAGGGCACCTAAAATGGAAGAAAATATCGACGAGAATCTTGAGCAATGCTCTTCGAGTACTGTTAGACGTAAGAGGTCCACTTCTGCTGTATGGGATGACTTTGACAAGTTACCTCCTGGTGTTGATGGAAAAAAATGGGCCAAGTGTAATTACTGTGGTCAAAAATATCGACGAGAATCAGGAACGTCGAGTTTACTACATCATAATTGTCCTAACAAAGATTCTCATGACTTTCATCCTTCTATTGAGATAGATCAGGAGAGGTACCGTCAGAAAATGGCTATGGCAATTATCAAGCACAATTACCCTTTTAAATTTGTGGAACATGAAGGAATTAGGGATATACATTCTTATCTAAATCCCGCAGCGAAATCTGTTTCAAGAAATACGGCAAAGGCTGATGTGTTAAAGCTATTTGAAAGGGAGAAGATAAACTTGAAAGGTGAATTAGAATCTGTTGCAAGTAAGATATGCCTAACATCAGACTTATGGTCTTCGTTAACTAGTGATGGCTATTTAGCTCTTACAGCACACTACATTGACGAGAATTGGGTTCTACAGAAAAAAATATTGAATTTTCGCCATGTTCCTCCTCCACACAATGGTCCGATTTTGGCTGAAAGAGTTATCCATTTATTGAAAGATTGGGGAATTGATAAGAAGATATTCTCCCTCACATTGGATAATGCGAAATACAATGATGGTCTTGTTGATGTATTGAAGCGTCATATTTCGTTGAGTAACTCCTTGGTGTGTGATGGTCAATTCTTCCATATACGTTGTGGTGCGCATGTGTTGAATCTTATCGTTCAAGAGGGATTGAAAGTAATTGATGAAGCTATATATAATATTCGAGAAAGTGTTAAGTACGTTAGAGGTTCAGAAGGAAGGAAGATTAAATTTGCTGAGTGCATTGCTCAATTACCTTCAAGTTGTAGTAAGAAGGTTCGACAAGACATTATGACGAGATGGAACTCAACATATCTGATGCTTGAATGTGCCCTAGTTCATCGTCTTGCCTACTCTCAATTACAGTTGGTAGATACAAATTACAGGACATGCCCATCAGAAGATGAGTGGCTAAGGGTTGAAAGAATAAGTAGGTTTTTACGGCCATTTTATGAGATAACTACTCTATTCTCCGGATCTCGATATCCAACTGCGAATTTATATTTCCATGGGGTTTGGAAGATACAATTTCTCATTAAGGAAGAGATGGAGAATTTTGATGATCTTATAAGTTCCATGGCAAGAAGGATGAAAGGGAAATTTGACAAGTATTGGGAATGCTATAGCACGGTGTTATCATTTGCCATCATATTAGATCCTCGGTACAAGCTACAATTTGTAGAATTTTGCTTTTTAAAGCTTGATTTGGTGAACTGTTCTGATCGAATCAAAACCATCCGCGAGAAGCTATATTTACTATTTGAAGACTATGTGAGCCGTTCTACTACTTCTACTTCCAATCAATCATCATCGGCATGCGATACAAGTGGAGGCAATCAAAATGATCCAGTTGATGTAATGGATGTGAGTATGTCTAATTTTGTATAATGATTATATGCGCACTTTCTAATTCATGTGTTTGATAACTCTTAACTACATAACTTTGTAGGAGTTTGATGTTTTTGAAAGTCAAGAATGTGGATTGGGTAGAGTTAAGTCAGAGCTAGACTTGTATTTAGAAGAGCCTAGACTTGAGAGAAAGAAAAATGTGGATTTGGATATCCTTTGTTATTGGAAGGCAAATAGCTCTAGATATCCAAACCTCTCATTCATGGCACGTGACATTTTGAGTATTCCGATCACCACAGTGGCTTCAGAGTCTGCTTTCAGTATTGGAGGTCGTATTGTAGACAAGTATCGCTCTTCAATCATACCCAAGAATGTAGAGGCATTATTATGTACTCGTGATTGGCAATACAATGCAACAGGTGGGCAAAATATAGTTGTCGAAGATTTGGAGGAAGAGGAGGAAGAACTTGTGGAGGATTTTGGAGAGAGAGTTGCTGCACTTGGCATTACATGACAAGGAGATTGTGAAGGAACCCAAGTTTTTGAAGAATAGTGATGCCGGTATGGTGAAGATGATTCCAGACAGTTGCTGTTGGAGTTATCAAGAGTGTGGAGAAGAAGGATCCATCAGTTGCTGTTGGTTTTTGTTGTTTCTATTCTAAGTTATTTAGTTGATCTAGTTTGTTTCTTTTTTCGTGAAGTTTATGCTTGGAATTCTAAGTTTTGAATTTGTTTTTTAAATTTTTTTTGCAAGTAGTTAAAGACAATTTCTATTTAATGATTGGGACCGTTCATTCTTTTGAACTCATTGAGAGCATCAAGCATGCAAAAAATCAAGTTGATCGACTTTCGTTTTGTATGATTTCGAAACACATTTATATTGCAAAAATAGTAGAATTGGATTTTGTTCCCCATAGCAGTTGTGGGCAAACCTGAGACCAGCATGCAGAAGAACCTAATTTGTGTTCATAGGTTTGCGGTTATGCAGTTCAAATGCTCAAATCTACCAACTAATGCCTCAGTTCCAAGAGGAATTCAGAATTACTAATTTTGTGGAGCTGTTCTTTACAGTGAATAAAATTTGGATTGGGTTGGGTTGGGTTGGGTTTGGCTTGACCCATATTCAACCCACCCATATTGAACCCATTCACTTTCAACCCATATTCAACCCACCCACATTCAACCCATAACCCATACCAACCCACACAAACCCAACCCAACCCACCCATTTGCCACCTCTAGTTGTCATACAATTTTGTTGACCTCAAAATTGCTACGCACGAGAAACTAAGTGTGCCGCACAATGAATCTGATCCACATTTTCTGTATAGTAAAGTAATTCGTTGAAATCTTTTGATTTGATTTGATTTTTTGAGATGCATCACTGGTGCGCGACCACTTGTGACCTCTAATTCTACACGGAAATTCCTAAAATTTCAGTATCTCAAGCAGAAAACAATGAACAAAAATGTTACAGGGAATGAGGAGCAGAATTACGATAATGAGAGAGAAAGAGAAGACATACAGTTGCGATAGAAATTGACGTGAACCATGGCTCCGCCGGCTTGCCGTCAAGTGCCAGGGAAGAAGAAGAGGGAGACGAGCTAGAGAGCATAAACTCGGACTATATACTTCAGTATATAGTGCGAGCCCTAAAGCTTAAATCAACTGGGCTGTTACAATTTTTCAAATTCCAATTGGCCCAAAGCTAGTTGAGCTGGGCTTGCCATGTCTCCAATATGGATTTAATCCGAGTCAGAAAAAAAAAAAAATTTTGCTCCCACGGCCCACAGATTACCTTGCACTGGTGGACGAATTAATCTGTACGAAGGATAATCGGGTTGGTTGATTGGTTTTCTCCGGTTCACCGGGTTCAATTTTTTGAGATAGGCCGGAAGAAAGTAATCACTTGTGAATTTTATCTAATTTTGGCGTAGATGACTTAGCTTTGATCGGACTGGGATGAGGATAAATCGAGTGCGTGTAAACTAAATCGGACACCTCTGACCGTCAAGAAAAAAAAGAGGCTAATCTATACCAAAAAATAAACGGGATAGTCCGGCCGCTTTGGTCCCGGTCTGGTTTTCCAGATCCGGTGGGTGGGATGGTGGGAAATAAAGTTTTTCATTTTTGTTGTTGTTGTAGTTGGGCGGAGTTCTTCTCCGTTGCCGGAGTTGTAGACTGTTTGGTGTGCGCTTGCCGGCTACGACCGTGTTAAGTGGGAATCGTAATGTCCAGAAATGGCAACATCCCCGGATCGGCTCGTGGTTATCCTTGCTTGGTTGGCATAGCGTTGTTGTTCCGTTGTAGGATCGGGTTTGTGTGTTATTGGCACATCGTTGTCCAAGTTTTTCTTGGTCATTCTGATGTGTAATCTGTTCTTGTAATCTGATCTTGGGATAATGAAAATCTACAATTTCCTTGTCAAAAAAAAAAAAAAAAAACTCAAATCTCCTGAGTTTGAAACTTGACAACTTCTCGGGTCAAGCTTAGTTCCAGTGTGAATAGCCTCCCTTTAATTGGACTGAGAAGGATAATAGTAGATGTGCGTGTAACCTAATTTAGGCACCCTTAATTGCTGGAAAAGAAGAAAAAAAAGTGCGTACTGAGAAATTTGTCTTTAGAAGCTGTCAAGTGTCCCCCGTCCATCTTGCAAGGGAAAGTATAGTAATACACCTATTTTTCCCTCTAAATTTACGATCAATTTGTCACATTATAAGTAGATAATTAAAAAAACGTTCCCATTATAAAACACATCGAAAATAATAAGAAGACCAAAATTCAAGCTCCTAGTAGGATGTCCATAAATGCATCGTCGGAACAAATTTGCCTTCTGTGTGAGTTTATTTGTTTTTCGTTTCCAATCTTGTATTTATCCCGGATCAAAAAAAAAAAAAATCTTGTATTTATCGATATCCGATAAATTTAAATTTTGATATTAATATTACTTGCGATGTGTTGCATAAGATGAACATTTCCGATTATCAAAGCAACTGGGTCTATATGGTAATGGTAACATGATAGATCAGTTGTGAAATTTCGTTGTAGAAATGGGCTACACTTTTCTATTTCGCAAATGGCAACGAATACCCTATAACTTCCTACATCCCCGTTAATTTGAAGTGACGAACAGCCGCCTCCGCCCTCCTCCTCCTCCGCCGTCCTCCTCCTCCTCCTCTCTTTCTGTCTCTCTCTAAAAAACAACGAGTGAGAGCCTATCGACATCGTCGACCTGGTCAGACCAACCGCCGCCGCCACCATCAAAGTGCCACTTTCTATACTCAAACCCCCCACTCCACCCAACAACCATGTCCGCAAAATGGCGAGCACTCCAACACCGCCACCGCTACACTTACTCCGCCGTCGCATTCCCCCACTCCTACACCACCGCCCTTAACAACCACCACTACTCCCCTACCACTTCCCCCTTCTTCACCGACCTAAACCACCTCGTCTCCCTCACCTCAACCTACTCCCAACTCCACCACGCCAAAAAACTCGCCTCCTCCTTCTCCCACTTACTCCAAAACCCTAATAACCAAAACCAAGACGTTTCCATAGCCGCCCGATTTTACCTCGAAATCCTCTTCCTCGAGAACTCCTTTCCCTTGCATAGGACTCTGATTTCCGCCATCGCGAAGAACCGGAACTATCTGTTGTTGATCCGTGATTGCTTCCGCACTCTCTGTGATGAGTACGGTGGAGAGAGAGGGAAGGGGAAGAGGTTTTGTGTTTCGCGCGTGGCGCTGTCGATGATGAGTTCGCCGAAGCTAGGGTTTTTGGTTGAGGTTATAGAGGAATGCGCTGTTTTGGTTGGTTTGGATGTGGTTTCTGGTTTGAATTCTGTTGTTTCTGAGACTACTGAGTGGTCTCGGCCTTCACCGATTGTTATGGAACAATGCCAGGAGGCTTTGTCTTGTGTGTATTACTTGCTCCAGCGATTTCCCTTGAAGTTTACAACTAGTTTAGATGGTACGTGTAGTAGTGATTTGGTGTCGGAGGACTCGAATGTTTTGGAATTGGTTTTGACAACGATTTTAAGCATTCTGAAATCTCCGGTATTTTCGAGGGATTGTTTTGTGGCCGCAGGGGTTAGCTTTTGTGCAGCTCTCCAGGTTTGTCTTGGTCCCGAGGAGCTTGGTTTAGCTATCATGGAAGGTATATTTTTTCAAACGAATTGTACTCTTGTTGAAAGTCCTAGAAATGAAGTTAAGAATGTGATTTTCAAGGTTCCTTTCAAGGGAGATTTGTATTATGAAATTCGTAATTTATCAGCTTTGAGTAGGCTCTGCTTGATCAGAGGAATCCTTACGGCTGTTTCTAGAACAGTACTTAATCTGCAGTTTGTCTTATCGAGGGATGATATTAATGGTTTTTGTAGTAATGGAGATTTCAGTAACTCATTCTACACAATTCTATATGATGGGATTTTGCCTGAGCTGTGCAAGTATTGTGAGAACCCAACTGATAGCCATTTTAATTTTCATACCTTAACTGTATTACAGATCTGTTTGCAGCAGACAAAAACCTCAATCCAAGGTAATCTAGGCAATCCTTCAGAAGACTGTTATCAAATCTCCGAGGACATGGGTGCCCGTATACTTAGAATCATCTGGAATAATCTGGAAGATCCTCTTAGTCAAACTGTCAAACAAGTTCATCTTATTTTTGATCTCTTCTTAGACATCCAGTCTACCCTCCATTGGTCAGAGGGTAGTGATAGAATCAAGTCGTCCTTGCGGAGAATTGCATCAGATCTTCTCCGCATGGGACCACGTTGCAAGGGAAGATACGTTCCTTTAGCTTCTCTAACCAAGAGGTTGGGAGCAAAGAATATTTTGCATATGAGCCCTGACTTGTTGCTTGAAACTGCACAGGCTTACATCGATGACGATGTTTGCTGTGCTGCCACAACATTCTTGAAGTGTTTCTTGGAGTGCTTGCGTGATGAGTGTTGGAGCAGTGATGGTATTGAAAGTGGTTATGCAAAATACAGAGGCCATTGTGTGCCTCCATTTTTGTTTGGTCTTGCTTCAGGAGTCCCAAAGCTCCGGACGAATTTGAACACCTACGCTTTGCCGGTGATACTTGAGTTGGATATAGATGCCATCTTTCCCATGCTTGCGATCATTTCGGCAGGGCAAGGTGGAGAAGAGACTGTACTTGTTCATCCCGAGCTCAGTTGTTTAAATATGTCTCTGAGAGTCGAACAAAAAGTTGCCATTTTGGTCTCATTGCTCAAGGTGTCCCGGTTTCTTGCTCTGATTGAAGGGGACATTGATTGGTTCGAGAATTTGTTAGTAGCTGAGGAAGGGGAAAGCCATAGAGTGGACAAGATTGGTTGCTATGCTGCTTTTTCTATAAAGGGTATAAAGATTACAGTCCTGGCTGAGTGGCTGGCAATGGCACTCACTCATGTTGATGAGTCACTTCGTATAGATGCAGCAGAGTCTCTATTTTCAAACCCAAAGACGTCAAGTTTGCCATCAAGTTTAGAACTTAGTCTGATGAAAGAAGCAGTGCCATTGAACATGAGATGTTGCTCAACAGCTTTTCAAATGAAGTGGGCCAGCTTGTTCAGAAAGTTCTTTTCTCGCGCGCGGACCGCCCTAGAGAAACAAATGAAGCAGGGAAGGTGGCAACCTCTTGCCTACTGTCACAGTAAGGTAGTTTCTCCATGCAAAAGAACTGATGAAACTGAAGTTCACAAAGCAGAGGATCTCTTTTTCTTCATTAGGTGGATGAGTTCCTTTCTGTTTTTCTCATGCTATCCTTCTGCTCCATATGAAAGAAAAATAATGGCCATGGAGCTCATTTTGATAATGATTAATGTCTGGTCTATTTTACCTCCTTCACCAGAAAAATGTGAACCCATTCCTTCTGATCCCAGTCTCTGTCCTTACAGTAAAGGGTTTACTTCACCTGATTCGACTTTGCTGTTAGTTGGTTCTATTGTTGATAGTTGGGATCGGCTGAGAGAAAATTCATTCCGCATTCTGCTACATTTTCCTACTCCACTACCTGGCATTTGTAGTCAAGACATTGTCCAAAGACTAATTACGTGGGCCAAGCAATTAGTTTGCAGTCCTCGTGTCAGAGAAAGCGATGCTGGAGCTCTGACTATGAGGCTCATACTTAGGAAGTATGTTTTGGAACTTGGGTGGATGGTCAGACCTTCTTGTAATATTGTATCCTTTCATTTAGAGACCAAACTTCTGAATGGAGATACTCAAAATTCCACGTCTACCTCTCCTGCAATAGTATATGTGAGGTCTCTCATTGATTGGTTGCACATTGCTGTTGAGGAGGGTGAGAGAGATCTTTCTGAAGCGTGCAAGAAAAGCTTTGTTCATGGTGTATTGCTTACCCTTCGTTACACGTTTGAGGAGTTGGACTGGAATTCAAACGAAGTCTTGTCTAGTCTTTCTGAGATGAGACTCGCACTAGAGAATCTCTTGGAATTGGTCATGCGAATAACTTCACAGGCCCTTTGGGTGGTTTCTGCTGATGCTTGGTACTTGCCTGAAGACATGGATGATATTGTTGAGGATGATGCCTTTTTAGCTGAGTTTCCTGCTGACATGGATGTTTCGGAGTCTGCATCTGAACATGAGGTTAAAAACTCAAAACTTGCAAGGGATGCAAGACAGTCAGAACAGGTTATCATGGTTGGTTGCTGGCTAGCAATGAAAGAGGTACTTAAAACATTTTTTTTCTTGTGCTTGGTTGTCGCTAATGAACGTGAAAGACAAAGAGGCTTTCATGAGGCTATCACCAAATAGGCAAATAGTGTTGGTGAAAGAAGAAGTTATTTTGTCATTGTGTATAGAATTTTTGATTACATTTGGGGTTACCTTTTGTGTTTCCAGGTGAGTCTTCTCCTAGGAACAATCATAAGAAAAGTTCCATTGCCTACGTCAGACTCATCTGACTCTGGGGATCTTTTTCCTGATGCTGCCGGTGCTCCACTTATGGCATCTGATTTAGTGCTTGACCTTAAACAACTTGAGACAATTGGGAACCACTTCTTGGAAGTCCTCCTAAAAATGAAGCACAATGGTGCAATTGATAAGACGAGAGCTGGATTTACAGCTCTTTGCAACCGTTTACTCTGTTCCAATGATCCAAGGTATAATGAATACCATTCTATTTGTTTCATGTAGTCCTGTTTCAAATTAATAACACAAGCTGTATAACTTGCCAAAAGAAAATTAAAGATATATAGTTTAGTAGATTGGCCCGGAAATTTCTCTTTTGATGAACTTATAATTTCCTCGATTTTCCACAAGGGACTTACATTTGATCTTGGTCTTTTGATGGCATACATATGTTGGAACTTGAACCTAGTGGTGCAACAGTGTTGAATTATGAATGGGGTAACTGCTTAGAGTTTGTTGTGTTGAGTCATAAGTTGAATCGGGTGTTGAGTCATAAGTTGAATTGTATCCTGACAAGTAGATCTGTAATTTTGTGTGTGTGTGTGTGTGTGTGTTTCTTCTAAGGTGATGCAGGTTTGGAGATTGGACACAACACTATTTTGTTGCTTGTCTAGATTGTTTCCATGCCTTCCATGTTTTAATGTTTAAAGTAGTTGAAACTCTCTAGAATTTGTTTCTAGACAAAGACATTTCCTTTTACCTTGTATTGCACTGGTAGCAACTAGAAATGATTTCCTAATTTGTACTAGTAAATTTAGGTCGTCGCAGTCAGTCACGATAAACCTGTATGCAGAGTTATATAAGCACATTGTTAATCAAGTCCAGTTATAATTTTGTCTCGTTTTTGTCAGACTTTGTAAGTTGACAGAATCTTGGATGGAACAACTTATGGAAAGAACTGTGGCCAAGGAACAAACTGTAGATGATTTGTTGAGGAGAAGTGCAGGTATTCCAGCAGCATTCACTGCTCTTTTTCTTTCAGAGCCAGAAGGTACACCAAAGAGGCTCCTCCCAAGGGCATTGCGGTGGCTGATAGATTTAGCCAAGGGGTCGTTGCTGGATCCAACTGATGTAAACACCCCAAACAGTGACTCATGTAATAGTTTGCCTATTAAGTCAAGCCAACCAACAGTTTGTTCACTGTCTCCTGAGATGGATGTTAACGGAAGTACCTCAAAGATTCGCGATGAGGGTGTCGTACCCACTGTGCATGCATTTAATGTTCTCAGAGCTGCTTTCAATGATACCAATCTAGCAACCGATACATCAGGCTTTTCTGCTGAGGCATTAATAATCTCCATACGTTCTTTCTCTTCTTCCTATTGGGAGGTCCGGAACAGTGCCTGCCTCGCATACACTGCTTTGGTTCGCCGCATGATTGGATTTCTTAATGTACAGAAACGAGAATCTGCACGGCGTGCATTAACTGGACTTGAGTTTTTTCACAGGTGTGCTTCCGTATCTTTTCCCCTTGCAATTTCAGACAAAATTTTAGGTAACTTATCACATCATGAATCATATCCATGAGCTTCCTGAAACTAACTGGTGAAGTTTTAAAGGATTGCCTGATTCTATGATTGTCGTTCTTACTTTTCTTTGGACGTATGATGTTTAAGGATATGGAATGACTAAAATGTTTCTTTTTATGTCTAGTGTAAGTGAAACAGTCTAACACAATCTGTGATGATTTCAATAATTAGCAAAATGCTGCTATTTGTATGTGTTACTATTGTGAATTGGCTTGGTGTAGGATAAAAGAAAAAAAAAAAGAAGAGGAATAATTCCCAATAAGCATCATTTTCCCCTCAAGATTGGTATCAAGCATCAGCAAATGTCAATATGATGCGTTTGTTCCAATATACTCAATATGATGCATCAGCAAATTTAAGTCCTATTTTTGATAAATTGTTCCAATGTACTCAAGTCTCTTTAATGATGCGTTTTGTTTGAATTTTACCCCTTCACAAAATTATTAGTTAGTTTTTGCAACAATTTTAGTCTAGTTAACATTACATTTGGTTGTATAAAATTAAAAATGAATCCAATTATCAAACAAAATGACGTTTGAAAAATGAGCAAGGAGAGCCACACCGGCGTCCGGGTGTGGTGATAAGTGAGCAAGGGTTCCCACGCATGCCTGGACAAGCGCGGGTAAAGAAGCTAGCCTAGGACTATATGATCCGCTTAGCAACTTGGAATATAGGGTTTTAAATGGGTAAGACTAGGGAGCTAGTTGATACCATGATTAGGAGGAGGATTAGTATAACTTGCCTTTAGGAGACCAAGTGGGTAGGGGAGAAGGCTAGAGAGATAGAGGATAGAGGGTGTAATCTTTGTTATATGGGTGAGGATAGACATAGAAATGGGGTAGGCATCGTAGTAGATAAGCACCTTAAGGATTCTGTAGTCACAGTCACGAGAAAAGGAGATCGGATTATTTTAGTTGAGCTTGTGATTGGAGAGAGCATAATTAATATTATTAGTGCTTACGCGCCGCAAGTAGGCTTGGGTGATCTTACTAAAGAGAAATTTTGGGAGCAGATGGATGACATGGTTCAATGGATGCCTTTTAGGGAGAAGCTATTTATAGGAGGTGATTTCAGTGGTCATGTGGGAGTGCAGAAGCAAGGGTATGAGAAGGTACATGGTGGATTTGGATTTGGAGACCTAAATGAAGGTGGGAGGAGGATTTTGGATTTCGCAGTAGCTTTTGACCTTATAGTTGGGAATACTTTCTATAGGAAGCATGGAACGTTTGATTACCTTTAAGAGCACAGCCAATAGAAGCCAAATCAACTACTTTCTTGCTAGTGATGCAGATCGCTTGTTATGTAAGGGTTGCAAGGTCATTCCCGGAGAGTGTCTAGTGGCACAATACAGAGTTTTGGTGTTAGATATTGGTCTCAAGGGGAATAATAGACACGACAAAGGAAACTAGAAGCCCACAGACTAAATGGTAGTTCCTAAGAGGGGAGAAACTAGAGGGGTTCAAGGAATGGATGTCCCAAGAAATGGAGTGGGGATGGAAGGCGATAGTGATAGTATGTGGAAGACAATGACTAACGGTATTAGAAGAATATCGAAAGAAGTTCTTGGGGAGTCAAAGGGGAAGGTCCAATTTCTAAGGAGACATAGTGGTGGAATGACGAGGTTTAAACAGCGGTAAAAGCCAAGAAGGAATGTTTTAAAGAGTGGCAAAAGGACTGGGATGTGGAAAATTTTCAGAGTTACAAGCAGCCTAACAAGGAAGCTAAGAAAGCCGTTAGAGAGGCTAAGTTAAGAGCCTATGAGGATTTCTACGCTAGACTCGATAGTAAAGATGGAGAAAGGAATATCTATAAACTCGCTAAGCTGAGAGAAAGGAAAGCTAGAGACTTCTCTCAAGTTAAGTGTATAAAAGGTTGCGATTTGGTGGTGTTGGTGAAGGATGAGGAGATCAAGGATAGGTGGAAGACATATTTTGAGAAGTTGTTAAATGAGAAACATGAAGGAGGATTTGGTGAGGAGGAAGTTGATGTTCCTAGTAGGAAAATAGAATACGAGTTCTATTGGAGGATACAAAAGTCCGAAGAGGCCAAGGCTTTGAAGAGGATGAAACCGGGTAGGGCCTTAGGACCAGATGGTATCCTTATTGAAGTGCGGAAAAGCCTAGGTGACTTAGGGGTGACTTGGTTGACAAAGCTGTTCAACAAGATTATTTTATATAGGAGGATGCCCGATGAATGGAGGAGTACCTTAGTACCTATCTACAAGAATAAATGAGATATTCAATGTTGCAACAACTATAGAGGTATTAAGTTGATGAGTCATACGATGAAGTTGTGGGAAAGAGTTACTGAGCATCGATTGAGGATGATGACTATGGTGTTGGAGAAACAGTTTAGGTTCATGCCTGGGAGATCGACCATGGAAGCTATATACCTACTAAGAAGATTGGTAGAAAAACACGGGTCAACGAAGAAAGATCTCCATATGGTTTTCATAGACCTAGAAAAGGCTTATGATAGGGTGCCTAGCGACATTATATGGTGGGTTTTGGAGAGAAAGGGAGTGACCAAAGGGTATATCGATGTGGTTAGAGACATGTATGAAGGTGCCGTCACTACCATTAGATCACCAGCTGGGGAAACGAGTGAATTTCATCATAGTAGGATTGCACGAAGGGTCATCCTTGAGCCCGTACCTTTTCGCCTTAGTTATGGATGAATTGACTAGATAGGTTCAGGAGGATATTCCATGGTGTATGCTGTTTGCAGATGATATTGTCCTTGTAGATGAAACTCCTAGCGGTGTTAATACTAAATTAGAAATTTGGCGGGAAGCATTAGAGTCTAAGGGCTTTCGGATAACTAGGAGTAAAATTGAGTATATGGTTTGCAAGTTTAGTGTTACCAGAAGTGCGTATGAAGAAAGAGTGATGATTCAAGACTAAGAGATACCTAAGAGTGACCATTTTAGGTATTTAGGCTTTATTATTAGTCAAGATGGAGCGATTGCAGATGATGTGAGTGGGGTGGCTCAAGTGGAGAAGCGCAACTGGTGTACTATGTGATAAGAGGGTACCCACAAAATTGAAGGAGAAATCCTATAGAACTGCCATAAGACTAGTGATGCTTTACGGGATAGAATGCTGGCCTATTAAGAAATAGCAGGTAAACAAGATAGGTGTAGTAGAAATGAGAATGTTGAGGTGGATGTGTGGTAAGATTAGACAAGATATGATTGGAAATGAAACAGTCTGCGAGATGTTAGGTGTAGTACCTATAGGGGAGAAGTTGAGGGAAATTAGGCTAAGGTGATTTGGGCACGTCTATTGTAGACCAGCGGAGCAGTAATTAAGAGAGCGGATAGGACAGCTTTGGATAGCAATGCTCCGGGGAGGGGAATACCCAAATTGACATTAGTTGCGGTAGTGTGCAAAGATTTGAGTCTAGTAGGTCTAAGTGAACAAGGAAAAGGATTCATGTAGCCGACCCCAATAGATTGGGACATAAGGCTCGGTTTGGTTTGGTTAATCATTAACAAATTTATCAAAAGAACTTTGACATAATAGTCACATGTAACTTTCGTTTTATACCATGGATGACATTCATATTTACATATTTGACAAGGTACTGTGGTAAAATGATTAATATTCCATCCTAAGAGCTATGGGAATGATACCATAGCAAATTCACATAGCATTCAAAGGTGAGACATTAGAAAATGATAAATCTTACTCAGCAAAAGTAGAAAATGTGAATCTTATGGATAGCTCTTCAGATTTTATTGTTCAGACTCCAGTTAGTCCGAGAAGTTTTTAATTTTTGTGAATGCATTGAAATGATTTTACTTTTTTGCTAAATTGTATCGATATGATTTAAGTGAATTAAAATTCTTCTTAACAATGTAATTCATATTTCCATAAGGAGAAAAATTGCATTAAACATACCGTTGTGTAGACTTAATCTAATGGAACAAGTTATCAACCATAGTCTTGGTTGTCCACATGGAAATTTAATAGGACTCAATGACAATCTTGTTTGAAAAGTAGTGCTTATTGGGAATTTCCGCAAAAATGAATAAGTTGGGAGTTCTCTTTATCAAGAACTCGTAATTTCTTTATCAAGAACTCGTAATTTCTTCCTGAGATCACTATTGGTTTTTAAATGACAGGCAATTATTTTAGTATTAGTAATTCTTGCAACTCATGAGGATTGAGGACTATTTTCGTTTTTTTTGCAAGAACAGACTGGCCGGCAAACACTTTCTGGGTTAAAATTTTCTGAAATTGAAAGGAAGAAACGGAAAGAAAGTTGCATTGTGTGCTCAATGGCCTGGTGATGGTAGTAGTTCCCTTCCATTGAGTTTGAATGTTGCTTCAGAAATTGGTCCAAGATGTTAACTTTGATTCCGGATTTTGACTTTTCATGCATCATGTGTTCAAGCTTATTCTATTGAGATATGATGCTTCCTTTTCTTTTCCCCGTACTTTTAATTAAGAATTGGTTGGGCCTTTTCTGTCTGAAGGTATCCATCCCTGCATCCTTTCTTATTGAATGAACTGAGAGTTGCGACTGAGTTGCTTAATGATACGCCTCCCCAACATCCAGAATCCAACCTGGCAAAAGTAGTGCACCCAAGCTTGTGCCCCATGCTGATTCTTTTATCACGGCTCAAGCCTTCAACAATTGCAAGTGAAGCTGGAGACACCCTGGACCCTTTTCTATTCATGCCATTTATCAGACGATGCTCTATCCAAAGCAATCTTCGAGTTCGCGTTCTTGCATCAAGAGCTTTAACAGGACTTGTTTCTAATGAGAAACTTCCAGTCGTCCTCCTTGATATTGCCTCTGAATTGCCTTGTAGAGAGAACCAAGTGATTTCAGTTCCAGTTAACATGAATGACCAAAAGCCCGATGTTTCGTTTAATTCAATTCATGGAACCCTCTTGCAGTTGAGCTCTCTTCTGGAAACCAATTGTAAGAATCTCGCTGATTTTGCTAAGAGAGATCTGCTTATCAGGGACTTGATCCAGGTCCTTGTTCCACGTTCTTGGGTTGGAAAACCCAAATTCTGCCCTTGCCCCACCATCAACTGTGCTTTCTTAAAGGTGCTAGATAACGCGCTCAGTGTCGTGAAAACATGCCCTATAAGTGAAAATATTAGTTCTGTTTGGAATCTAGTCTGGGAGTTATCTTCAGAATGCTTGAATGTAGAAGCTACTCGACTATCATATTATGATCCAAGTGTTGTGGAACTTCGCAAACAAGCAGCAATTTCCTACTTCAATTGTGTTTGCCAAACATCTAAAGAAGTAACTGAAGATGATTTCCTGACACAGCACAAATTCGCTCCTCCCGTTCCGCACTTGGAAGTGATTCCTGACATGGAGAATGCCTCTTTCATATTTCAGCAGACATTTGTACTTTCTCTGTCAGATGAATCATATGAAGTTCGAATTGCAACATTGAAGTGGCTTCTTCTATTTCTGAAATCAATGGAATCTAGTAAGGAGGCTAGTGGTCTATCTGAGATTAAGATAAGCATTGCACACTGGATCAATACTAACCTTCAGGAATTATTGTTGAAGCGCTTAGCGGTGGAGAAGAACCACAAATGTATGTACTACATTCTAAGAATTATTTTTGCCTGGAACTTGCTGCAATTTAAGGAAAAAGGAAGCAAACAGTGTGTGGAAACTGTCTATGTGGGTGATATGGATTGTGATTCAGTGTTACAGTTTTGGGAAAATTTGGTTTCTTTATACGAGCTTTCAAGGCATGCGAAGACTCGTGAGACACTAGTCTGTTGTATGGGAATATGTGTGAAGCGTATTGCCGATTTACTTACGATCTCCGTTATTTCAAAAGGAGAATTGAAGAGAACAGCCGAATCAAGTAAGTCCGACTTATCTGGGAGACTGGCCCACATGTATGATACCCTTGCTTATTATGTCAGCCTAATTGAACGACATAGTGCCTCATCGGAGCCTGCAAACATGCGAAAGGCAGCTGCAGAATCTCTTGTGGCTTCTGGTTTGCTGGAAAAAGGTGAGTTTATTGGCTCTTTGGTCGTTAATGGTCAAATCGCATCTCAAAATCCATCTCCCTGTTTTGAGCCAGAAGGAGCTGTTAATATATATGCACATAAAATACTTGCCATATGGTTCACATGCATCAAGCTTCTTGAGGATGAGGATGTCGAGCTCAGAAGGAAGCTTGCTGTAGATGTGCAGAAGTGCTTTGGTTCTAAAAAATCTGGGGACAACGCACAAGTGGAGAAAGTGATTGAGCTGAGTTTTGAGCATCTATCTTCAATCTTTGGGAATTGGCTCGAGTACTTCAATTATCTTTCCCAGTGGGTTTTAGATGCAGCAAGCTGTGTCACATCCGCAGGAGATCTTGTGAGATGTGTTTTTGACAAGGAGATTGATAATCACCACGAAGAAAAGTTGTTGATCTGTCAAATTTGTTGTTCTCATTTGGAGAAGCTTCCGATTTCAAAATCAATGGCAGTTGATTTTTCTGACAAATTTGGAGCAAGGAATTTCTTATTCGTATGGAGGAGGAGATTTTACGATCAGTTGATAACATTTGCCAAGAATTATGTTGATAAACAGGGAGGCGTTGATTGGATCGGGAGTGTGGGTAATCATAAGGATGCATTTTTACCACTATACGCTAATTTGCTGGGATTCTATGCCTTGTCCAACTGCATTTTTGCCGGGGAATCTGCTGTAAATGCTAAGTCTCTACTTGCTGATGTTGTTGGACTTCGAGAATTTATCAATCCATTTCTTAGAAACCCTTTGATTTTGAACCTGTATTTGTTAGTAGTCAAGTCACATGAGAAAATAGTTGATACCTCTTCTGGAAATTTGATAGAAAAATGCACAGGAGATGGGCCGAGCTGGGATGGTTTTGACCCTTACTTTTTACTTAGGTGAGACTTAATTTGTACACTAGCTGGTTTATCCATATAGAAAGTGTTTCAATCATGTAACATTAGTAGATTTTGATTAATTTTAGTACTCTCTCTTTCTCTCTCTGGGACATAAGGTTCAGTTTGATTTGGTTTGGTTTACTGTCTCTCTATAGCCTCACGAATCCGAGTGTTGAGAATTCTCTCTTTTCGATTTACTTGCTCCGCTCAAGGCTTATGGTTGAATCAGGTCTAGACATTTTTGCTATTTTCTTTGTTTTTTTTTAAAATTTTTTTATTTGATTGGTGAGGTGGTAGAATGCTGTCAAGTTGTCACCAAGGAATTTTTGGGAGTCATAGAAATCGACTGCATTTTATCTTTATTAAGTAAAGAAGGTGTGAAGGATACTAAAGACTCAAGAGCAATGTAATTCTATTTTATCCGCAGAGTAGGTATAAGGACCGAACCACGTAGATTCTTGTTATTTTTTTTCTGTGCTTATTTAATTTTCTGCCGTATTTCCGTTGTGGTGGGGAACTAAAAAATCCGTTGTGCCACATACCCTTGTCCACTACATATTAGTATGTGTCGGCCCCAAATGCGAAACAGGTTTCGGCTAAATAGCTTGGCTTGTGTGGGGAAAATTATTAATTACCTCCACGTGGTTGATCTCCAAAGGCCTCCGTCTACATATTTTTGCGAGTAGTGGGACTAAGTGTATGAATCTCGCGTAAATGTGATGATAAAAACAAAACTCCTGGTGAGCATTGAATAATCATTTCTTGTGTGGAGTTTTGTATAGATATCAAGGTTCAAACAGGATCCCATTTTGATCAATTTCATTGTATAATTTATTGGATTTGATTTTGAGTTATTTACCTGAAAAATAACCAGTTCAATCCTTTATTGATACGAGTTTTATTGCATCACACTTGTTTTTTCCTTCAAATTTTGATCTCTAATTTTGTTTTTTGGGGGTAAATGTTTTGATATCTAATTTTACACAAAGGATTGAATAGTTTTCTAAAAATAAACTATCAGATTCGTCAAAATGGAACCCTCTTTGGAGTTTGGATCCTATTATAAACAAGTAAAGAAAAATTGCCCATGTCTGCGCACGCACGCATTATATGACTTAGGTTATAACAAAGTTAAAATTTCCATCTTTGGGAACATCTGATAAAATAATTTTTTGGCCTAGGGAAACAAATTTAGTACTAGTAAATTACATGGTCTTCCACCTTTTTTTTATTTTTTATTTTTTATTTTTAAACACCAGAAACTTGTTTCTTTGGGCTGGGCTGACCCTTTTTTTCCATTTTCTATAAATGTCAACCATACCTATTTATTCTAGGTTTTTTTTTTCTTCCTTTGTGAAATAACACTATTTAGTCTATTTATGAGAGATAAATCACAACTTTACAAAAATTAAGGGGAAAAAAACCATGTAAAACAAGCACCGTAAGTTCAGCATGCATGCAACATTTGTATTCATAAGGACAAGCATAGTATACAATTTATTTTCCACCATAAACTTTATACATATATATACTCTCTAAGGAGATGGCTATAAGTTATAACCAAAGCTCCCTAATTTATTTTCCACTCTTTTGATATCCACCTTAAACCCTGCGAAAAAGAAAAAGAAAAAGAAAAAAATAACAAACAAGTCAGCCAAATATCCAAATCCATAGTTTCCTACATTTATAAACATATTTACTGCCCGATTATTTGACCAGATATAAATATCGAATTAAAATATTTATCCATGAAAACTACATATTTGGTGCTCAACTAAAATTTTATACGACCCGGGTTAAATATACTTCGAATATATCATCATCTCATAAAGGAGAAGAATTTGAGTGCCGAGCGGGTAGGGATGACGTGGTGCATAGAGTGTATTCTGGCCGTCTAAAAGTATTTTAAATGGTCTAGATTTTCAAGAGAGAAATAAGAGAGAGAAATAGGAGACAGGGGTAGAATTGGGAGAAATTTGGGCTGAGATGCGCGCTTGACACTACGTCACCCCTACCCGGCACCCAAATTCTTCTCCACACAAAGAATATGACATGATTATAGTAGCATGGTTTACATATCTGTTAATTTTTATATTCATGCATTATTGCTCAAATCAAACAAATAAATGCTTTTAAGTAGAGAAACTAGAGCATGAGTATATGAGTGGACAAGAAAACTAGCTTTGATAGATCATTTTTGTTTATGACATCTTGATCAACTTATGTGCATCTTCGACTTAAATTACCTGCTGCAGTCAGTGTTGCGGGAGATAGGGACACCGAAGGAAACCCCACATTTCCCTGGGAGTGCAGCCGCCGCGTCGTCCCTAATGGTCTGGTACCGACCCGCGGTTTCCTTGACGCAGTTGCACGCCATTTGCCTGTCCGGCTTGGTCGGTATCATGCTCTTTATCCTTTGCATTCCGTCACAGCACGGACGCGACGGGTTGCCGAGCCGGGTCAGGTACGGGATGCAGGGCGCGAGCGCCGCATCGATATCGGTACATGTGATGGCAGCGGCGCTCGGCCTCGCCGTGAACTGAACCACGGCTAATACCACCAACAACGTGATAGCCACCACTCCCTGCTTCATGTTTATCTGTCTAGTGTGGAATTAGTACTCTGTTGCTCGATAGCCTGGATTGTAGGTATGCTTGGGGTATTTATAGTGGTTTGAGGATATAGTATGGGGCGGACGCATGATTATTAATATGGCATGGTTTGCGGGATCATTCTTCAGTAATTTTACAACAAAAAGTCTAAAAATGTGCTACAAATATAAAGAAAATTTGGGTTGGGAGAGTACATGGGCCAAACAACCCCTTACACCCCTGGGTCCTCCTTCGGTGGATATAGTGTCAAAGTTTTGAAGAGCGGCCGCTAGGTATCGTGTTTCCTTTGGCACTATGTTTCAGGGAGTCTAAAAATTTTAATAGAAGTATATCAGTCGATCCGTTCACGTATTAATCAATATCCTATTCCTTGACAGATTCACGATAACTATGTCTAATACTGGACCGCTACGGCCGATTAAGTAGCTTTTAAAAATTCACTATCGCTACTGCTCAATTACCCATCATCATTTATTGCTTTGGATACTGTTACGCCGCGACTATTACCTTGCTATGTCTCAATATTTACTATAACAATTTGGGTGGTGTACTGGTGCATGTACAAAGTACAGAGATAGGGGTCGGGACATGAGGACATACTTTGTTATGGAGTTTTGGCATGTTTCTTGGTTTTAGAAAATCATTTGGGTACCACAATTAGGAAAAGGGTTGAATGTGATTGTGTCATCTTAATTTGTTCTTGGCTATGACAGCACCCCCGTGGAAAGATGACAGAATTGGTGGGGTTGAAGGGTACTTGTTTAATTGTCGCAAGCTTTTTTGGAGTTTCAAACACCATTGGCGGCAAATAATATGACATCATTAAGAAAACAAGCTAGAAGATACTGACATAACCAAGTTTTTTTTTTTTGAACTGGTGACATAACCAAGTTTGAACGTACTGAAAGCATCTTCCATGTTCTCTACATAAAAACCATAGAATTTTTGCAGTAATTTTATTATTTTGATTTCTCTTGTAGAGACAAATCAATAATCCACAAATGTTTCACGCAACACTAACAAAAATATTTAAAGAATTAAATAATGACAAAAATATAAAAATCCCCCGCAAAATTTTGAAATGATCCAAGCCGTTGTTTTTTTCACCAAAATTCAATTTTTGGCAAACCTATCCATGCCGAGTCAAGCTGATTTTTTTGCATATATACACTACTTTGCAGGCCCTACAAAATGACCGGTTTAGATAATTGCAATGAGGTATCAGTGGAGCCTCTTTTGGGGCTTCCGTAAATAGCCTCTTTTTAGGACCCTCCGTGAATAAAGCAACCTCATATATATCGTCTAACAGTAGTTGTTTAGATACCTGGTTTTCTTCTCCCATTTTAAAGAAAACAAAATTGGGAACATAGGCGGCTCTGCCGTTGTGGAAGGGTGGTCACACGAACATTCTAAATATTTTTTTTGTTAGAATATTTATTTTAGTTTAGTCATTTTTTGAACACCCAACCCAAAAGTAGTTGAACACCCTACCCATAAAAATTTGAACACCCAATTTAAAAAAATTTGAATACCTAGCTCAAAATATCAACCCACAATCGATCTAATATAAACAAATAAATTAAAGCTTATAGCCTGCTTCATAACTTTTCATATTTGGTCAACTGAACATCTTGAAATCTTCTATTTTTTTTATGGTACATGTAATTTTATCAGGGGTTTTGTTGGAACTCTTAATCTTTTACTATGACGCTCATCAATCCAAATAATTTACAGTTAAATACGTAATACATTACTTCAAAACAAAGTATACACGCCTAGTGACAAAAATTTTAAAAATAGAGAATGCAAAAAGTACCTATTGGTATCGATATTGTGATTCGACTTCTCTATGAAAAACAATCAACTTTATATATCTAAAAAAAAGAGAGAATATATCCAAAAAGAGCTGTGCGAGCATATTCACAACATAATTTCCTATAAAAAGTCTAATGTATTTATGAGTCAGTCTAATTCGCCGAGACCATGCAAAAGGGACATATTATGGATTTTCATACTATTTGATTCAGACTATTAGTATGCGAAAATTCGTGTATAAGGTTGGTTAAACTAATTCCATCAAGATAATTCTTGAACACCTCGGTAAAAATGCTTGGAGTTGCCACTTACTGGGAAAGAGATTCTTTAACCAGGGAATATTCTCCCACAAAATGCATTCTTTACTTTTGATGCATGAGAGCACAAGGCAAGCAATAATGCTACAGACACTCCGCTCGGTCACTCCCCGATCACTCCTGTCATATGCAGTGGAGCTCAATACATGTGTGAAGACTTGGAGTCCACACACGTGTGAGACAGGAGTGGTCGGGAAGTGGCAGAGATGAGTGACCCCAAAAGTAAGGAGAGATTGCTTTTTTAACTTCTTATATTCACTTCTTTTTTCATTTTTGTTAACATAAAAAACATACAAAATGTGTGATGCACATATTTCTCAAACACTATGTGAAACCCTTGTCGTCCAACATTGATAAAGAACAGAAAGTAAAGGTGAATAGCTATTGTATAACTTGAGAGAGTGTTATGTTTCCAAACAATGCACCACACGCACAGAAGCAGTAAAACAAGAGAAAGCACGACACACAATATACGTGGTTCGGCCAAATTAGACCTACATCCACGGGGAGGGGGGTTTCACTATAATTCGGAGAAAATCCGTGTTCTTGTGTTACACACTCACACTCAATCTCATAATAATAAAATTCTCACCAATTCTCTCGTGTATCTCTCTCTCCGGGGAAAGCCACAACCGGCTCCCCCTCTCACACTCTCTGCCTCTCTCTCTCTACATTGTGCTACCACACTCATAAACAATAGCATGTCCGAGTATTTATAGAGTTACATAGAAAAATCCTAATCCACTCCCTCTGGACCTAAGCCCAACTGACCCACACGGGGTGGAATCCCAACAATCACCCCCTCCACACTGAGTGGGCAAAGTCGTCTACAACACCCCCATGTCGCCTCCTCCAATCAGCTACCTCTGGCAAACGCCTGTGTCACTAACTAGTCGAGCATCAATGCACCACCAAACAGAATACATAAACCCGAAAGAGTGTATCCTTGCAAAACCAGAATCCGCAGCCAATCAGAAAATCCAAGTACCGCACCCCATCAAAAAGAATGTCACTACTCGTTCGAGTACCACACCCCCTCAACTAGGATGCCTCCACTCGCACATCTCAAACCCGAGATGTATGCGCTCACCAACAGAAGCGCTCTCACCCCCTCAACTAGGGTGCCCGCACCCCCTCATCGAGTGCCTGCAGCTTCATCGCCGCGCTCCGCCACTCTAGCATCCTGTCCTGTCAAGAGAATCCAGCTACCTTCTGCCCACACCAAAGGCTCACTTCTCCAAATGATCTCTCACACCATCTGCGATGAGGCTGACTCCTTCTCTGACACTGCATCCCCCACCGAGCACCTCCGCACCCCCAAAATCGGGATACACCTCTCGTGAATTCGGGATGTGAACAAATCCTGCTAGATCTTCGTGGCTCAAACTGATCTACCGCTCTGACAAGCGCCTGTGTCATTCTCATAACAAGCATCTCCGCACCCCAACCGGGCACACCACTCGAATGAATGTATCCCTGCAAGCCAGATCTTCCGCGGTTGATCACAATCCTGCACCCCCTAACCGGAGTGCCCGCATCCGAGCATCCAAAATCCAAATGCACACGCCCAATCACAGGACATAATCCGTGACTCCATCTCTCCACACCAACATGAGCTCATAGCTGGAAAGATAATCTGCCACAAAAAAAGAAGAAGAAAGAGAATACCATGATGCATCATGTGATCTCCATCTCAATCCCTCTGTCCGGAGATCCCGCGAACATATCCTGAACAACCAGTTGCATCATCATTGCTGGATAACATCCTGCACACTCCTCATTCGACTCCCAGTGCATCCAGTACCATCTCGGTCGCGACACCTCAGTGCAATCTCGAGCTTATCCTGTGTGCTTCCGCAATGGTCGCCATCCCTGCTCACGTCACAACACCCATACTGCCTGACCATGCTTGACATCAGCTCCATCTACCATTGCACTCCCACAAGCCTGTATGGTGGCCCACCATCCATTCCAATGCAGCTCGAATCACAACTGCAAATCCTGATGATAGGTCTTCAAATCCAATTGAACCAGATTGCCTCCGATCACCGTTGACCAACTCCGACCTGTCACTCTAGTAAGCGCCTGTGCCATTAACCAATCAAGTGTATCCGCACCCACCAAACAGAGATGCAACACTCGAAAGAATGCATCCTTGCTCACTAGCTTCTCCGACTGATCACCACGGCTCAAACGCCGCGAATCCACAATCACCCGATTGTTCTGGTAGACCTCCGATCTCTGCAAAGTCTGCCCAATACTCTTGGTGCGTAGCTCTTCCAACTCCGCTCGCTTTTTCCATCACCAATCCGTCACCTATCCGCCACTCCTGCCACTATCCTGGTCTGCCACTCTCCGTCAGCTCTCCCGGGTCTCCTCCTACCTCCTAGTTCATCCACGTTCCATTCCTGGCTTTCCCAGCACCTCCTGAACTCCCATCGGATATCCCATGGTTTGCCTCCGACTCAACATCTCATCTGATTGATTTGATCGCGCTGGATCCTCCTCAATCTCCCCAGATGTGTCTAGGACTGCAAAATCTAGCTCGAATCACCCAAATCCAAGCCCACCAATGAATCCGGAACCGTCCAATTAGTTAGGAATAAGCCTCTTCACAACCCAAAATGCCTCCAAACACCCAAATCCGGCTCAATCTAGCAATAACACCTGCTTCCGATCCTCCAAATGAAAAACAGAGAGCATGGTTGAATCTAGAACGTTGAGATAGTCCAAATCAACTACTCTTACACGAAAAACGGAGCTGTATAGCCTCCGAAAATGGAAAAAAACTAATGAACCATCTCCAAAAGTCAAACTGGACCCTTTGACTAGCCCCTTGAATCCTTTGACCAGACTCTGACTCCTTTGACCTGCGGCATTATGACCCCTTTGACCCTTCTGACCCTTATGACGTCTGGCTTGGTCCAAAGGGGTCAAAAGGTTCACAAGACTAAACCCTTGATGACGTGTTGCCACGTTAGCGTTGACCCGCTGACGTGGCAGTTGACCGATCCCTGTGGCATCCTCCGTGGTTGTACAACATGGCTGCTGACGTCATCATCTCCCCCCGCACAAAAAACCCTAGATCTTGACCAAACTTTGACCGGCCCTCACGATCTCGTTTCAACTCCGATTTCGACGAATTATATATCAAAAACGATTGTCTCGGCAAGCTCTATCGATCCGGTTCATGAATTAGAGTATCCAGTGACCAAAACTGACCACCCACACACCGTAGTGATCGTCTCTGAGAGTTGCACCTTACCCATTGATCAAAAACAAGTTTCGTCACCTATTTTGTCCTACCAGAACTCCGAACGGTGCTCCAATGGCCTCCGAGTGATTATCCAACTGTTCTGCGCTCTCCGGTGCTTCAACCAAAGCTCTGATACCAATTATTAGGTTTCCAAACAACGCACCACACACACAGAAGTAGTAAAACAAGAGAAAGCACGACACACAATATACGTGGTTCGGCCAAATCGGACCTATATCCACGAGGAGGGGGGTTTCACTATAATCCGGAGAAAATCCGTGTTCTTGTGTTACACACTCACACTCAATCTCTCCGGGGAAAGCCACAACCGGCTCCTCCTCTCACACTCTCTGTCTCTCTCTCTTTACATTGTGCTATCACACTCATAAACAATGACATGTCCGAGTATTTATAGAGTTACACAGAAAAATTCTAATCCACTCCCTCTGGGCCTAAGCCCAACTGACCCGCACGGGGTGGAATCCCAACAGAGAGTGAGTTTTTGAGCCATGTGGTTAAGGATTAGCAGGCCTGCTGGTGGATCGTTACATGTGGTATTAAGAAAAGTCCAGCAATGAGAGGCGCTTGTCTAGGCGGTAAACTGGTACACGTAAACTGGCTGGAGGACTGGAGGGGGGCTGAAGCAGTGGGCCATGGGCGAAGCTGCTACGAAAGTGCGACAAACAAATGCAAAGGCAGAGTCAAGTCAATCAAAATGAGCTTTACCTTTGCTTCCCTTTCTCTCCCCCTTCTTTTTCTTCTACTTCATTACATCCTATACACTCCATTGATCTGCGATTTTGTATAAATTTTCAAATATCAAAACAGGTAAGCTTTCAACAACAAAAATTTATAACCCATCTTACCCATCTCCTGAGCATCAGAATGACTTTTTGATTCTACTTTTTACTTTGTGCGTATGAAATTTTAATGATATTCATGTATGTATAGGTTACTGAATCAGCTGATGAAAGCTCGCCATGATTAAGGCAAGTTAATTACGAATTCGTCAACTCCCGATTTCTTGATTTATTTATTTATTTTTATTCTGCTTATTTATTTATTTTACTCGCGAAGTAATTTTGTTAATGGCACTACCTTGTCCTTTCTATTCGTTCCTCTTTTATTTTTTTGGATAAAATAATACTCCGTTCGTTGCTAGTAGTAATTTGGAGTTGGAGTCAGTCCAGGGCTGTTTCGGTCATTTTGGACCCCTTTCCGAGCCCACATAAATAATTGAAACCGTTCGTATTGTAGAACTTTGACCACGCCAAAAATCACTTTGATCAGATACCTTTTGATAGGATTTCAAAATGCATTTATATTGAGATAAAAAAGTTTAATGGGTTACGATCCAGTATTTCATTATCTTTTTTTCTCAAGGTAAATGCATTTTGAAATCCTATCAAAGTAATTTTTGGCGTGGTCGAAGTTCTAAGAGAGCTCTACAATATGAGCGGTTTGGATTATTTATGTGGGTCTAGAAAGAGGTCCAACATGACCGAAACAGCCCTGGACTGGACTGTCCAGTCCAATAAATGGATTGGAGAGGATCCCAGTCCTTGAAATTTACCCAAAAGAAAGGAAAAAGAAAAGAGGAAGAAGTCATATTTCTGCCGTGTGTGTGAAATTTGAGTGATATCATGCATAGGTTACTGGATTAGGAGATACTTAACCAACTGGCAGTTGGCTAGAAGCCTAGAACTCTTGCATCTCACTAACAGATTAGGAGTTTAAATCTCAATTTTCACATGTACGCAGGTGGATGTTATTCCGTATTGGTTTCGATTATTTCTTCCCTTAATATGGTGCTATTAGTTGGGTTGCGGTTATTGCGATTGTAAACTTGTTTCCAATTCCATGTAATTATGATAATTGTTCTCTCCCACGGTTGGTTTTTATTTTTTTATAATAATAATAATAATAATAATAATAATAATAATAATAAAGAATTAGCTGATACTTGTTTGTCCTTGTCCCTTGCAGCTATATGAATAAATCTATGACTTATCACGTGTTCTTGAGCTTTAGAGGTGAAGACACCCGCAAGACCTTCACCGACCACCTTTATACCGCTTTGTCGGGTGCAGGTTTTCACACGTTTCGAGATGATGATGGGATTGAGAGAGGTAAAAATGTTAAGTCAGAACTGGACAAGGCTATAAAAGAAGCAAGGAGTTCAATAGTTGTGTTTTCCAAAGACTATGCTTCTTCCGGATGGTGCCTTGATGAACTCGTGATGATCCTCGAACGCAAGAGGACATCATCGGGGGCCGGTCATGTAGTTTTACCTGTCTTCTATGATGTGGATCCCTCCCAAGTTAGGAAGCAAACAGGGAGCTTCAGAGAGGCATTTTGCAGACACGAAGAGCGATTAAATGCGGAAACCAACGAAAGAGAAAAGGAAGACTTTAGGGAAAAAGTGCAAGTATGGAGGAGAGCACTCAGAGAAGTTGCTGATCTAGCAGGGATGGTCTTACAAAATCAAACTGATGGGTAATCTAAAGAATTGCTCACTTTGACATTATTTTTAAACATATTCATTCATTGATTTCCTTTAGGAGAGAGTAAAAAATTTAAGTAGCTAACAAAAATTTGAAGTAGAGGGAGGAAAGAGGTTTGGATAAAAGAACTAAATCAATCAATTTGTTGGGAATTTTGGCATGAAAAAAAAGTGACTTGGCTTCAAAATATTGATCTCTTTCCATGTACTGGAATCAAAGATAGTTGTCAGCTTGTAATAGCATTAGCAGTAGCGGTAGCGTTTGCCCTTAAACGTAGACGGAACCAAAGGTTAGCAAGTCCTTATTGGGGGGCCAAAGTCACCCCCAATTTGAAAAAAACTTATAATTACCCAATTTTTATTTTTATTTTTTGGCATTATAAGATATGTAGCACTGACAAGGATACAGACACGGACATGGGACACGGGATTTCGTAGAAAATGGGGTTACGGCAAGAGTAAAAAAATAAATGTATAATATCTATTTTATACCTATGAAATATAGTTAGATGTATAAGTATGAAGCTTCAATATATAAACCATTATCATATTTAACCTGAAATATTTGAAGTCATACACATTTGCATACTTAACCCTTGCTGTGTCTTGTCCCTCCTCTGTCCCCGACGTGTCAGTGAGTGTCACTAGCTCCCGTGTCTCCCCTAAAAAAAAAAAGATTTATTGGACACGCCTTGGGGCGTGTCCCATACGTATTTTGGCGTGTCCCCATGTCTCCATGTCGGACACGAGGACACGCCGACCTCTAGGAGTGTCGGTGCTTCATAACATTGAAGACTTAACTTGTCGGCCCATAATTTGTCATATACAAAAACTTAGATAGGATTTACAAACTTGGACCGTTTTCTCACACGTTTCTTTATCCTTTGGGACAACTGGCCCACTACTCGTCTCTCTCAGACCACGAAAAGAAAAACTCACCAATCACCTCAATGTCTCTCTCTACTGGTTATTAATTTAAGATTAAAACTTTTGTATACTCACGAACCTTAAAATATTTTAGATTTCTGTTATTGCGTTATGGCCACTGCATATATGAAATCATGGTTCCATCCTTGACCATAAATATCACATTAATGGCTATTTCACTGGATAGTTGTTTGCGTGGTTAGTTCAAATCTGATTTTTTCTTTCATGAATTGTTATGCATTTAACAAAATAAATTCCACAAGTAAATGAGTAGTTAAATACTGTTTGGTTTTTCCACCAGTCCTTGCTTAGAGCTAGCCTATTCATAAGTTATAAATTGCGTTATGCAACAGCGCATTCTTAATCGTTTCTTCTTATCAATTTGGGCAAGACCAGTTGGCCTCTCTATTTGCTAAATAGGCTCTCTCTTTTTCGTATAGTATTATTTTAGGTTGTGACAAACTTATTGTTCTTTACTTTCCATTTAACTTTGTAGGCACGAGTCGAAATTTATCAAGAAAATTGTAAGAGTGATTGGGGATAAGTTGAACAGGCCAGTTTTACATGTTGCCCAGAACTCAATTGGAATTGAATCTCGAGTCAGAAACATCCATTCATGGTTGCAAGATGAGTCCTTTAATGTTGGGATAGCGCTAATATATGGGATGGGTGGAATAGGCAAGACAACTGTTGCCAAATATGCTTATAATTTAAACATAGAAAGATTTGAAGCTAGTAGCTTTCTTGCAAATATTAGAGACATTTCGGAAGGACCTGATGGTTTAGTTCGTTTACAAAGGCAACTTCTTTCAGACATTTTAAAAAGAAAAAAGGAAAAAATATGGAGTGTTGATGAAGGAATTAGTAAGATTAAAGATGTCATTTGTTGCAAAAGAGTTCTTGTGGTTCTTGATGATGTGGATCACCGAGCTCAGTTTGATGCCTTAATTGGAATGCGTGATTGGTTTCATCCAGGAAGTAAAATTATCTTAACCACCAGGAACAATCATTTGTTGAAGGCTAATGAGGTTGATGAGATATTTCAGGTGGAGGGATTAAATTTTGATGAATCATTAGAGCTTTTCAGTTGGCATGCCTTTGGACAATGCCATCCAATTGGGAGTTACACTGAGCTTTCACAGAGGGTAGTACGACACTGCGGAGGGCTTCCTTTAGCCCTTAAAGTTTTGGGTTCTTCTCTATCTGACCATAGCTTAGACATATGGGAAAACACATTACAAAAACTGGAAGCTATTCCCAATACAGAAATCTTGAAAAAGTTGCAAATAAGCTATGACTGTCTAGATGGCAATGACAAGGAATTGTTTCTTCACATTGCATGTTTCTTTATTGGAAAGGGCAAAGATTTTATTGTGAGAATTCTAGATGACCTCTACCCAACAGTTGGGATTCAAACTCTCATTGAGAGATGTCTCTTAACCATTGATCGATGCAACAAGTTGATGATGCACCAACTTCTCGTGCAAATGGGAAGAGAAATTGTTCGCCAAGAATCACCCAAGGAGCCGGGTAAACGGAGCAGATTGTGGCACTATAAGGATTCCTTTAAAGTATTAAGTGAAAAAATTGTGAGTAACAAGCTTCTTGTTTTCCAGTTTTAAGTTTTTTGTGCATGGAGGTTCTATTCTAATCGAAACTGCTTTCTCTAATCAGAGAACAGAAATAATTGAGGGCCTCTACCTTGACATGAATCATTTATTGGAGGAAGATAGTCATCATGTGTTGGAGAAAGATGGTCGGTTTAGGGAAAGATTTGGTGTTAGCAAATTAAAGCGTCACCGCTTTGAAGAACTTAATCATGAATCACCGTTTGCAGAACAAGTCTATTCACTGAAACGACGCTGTCTTAGTTTGTTCAATTGGCATCTGACAAACAATGTTGGAAGAAGTTCAGGTCAGGTGGAGTTGAGGACCGATGCATTTACAAGGTTGCACAATCTTAAATTTCTTCAGCTCAATAATGTAGAAATCATGGGAAGATACGCAGATTTCCCTGCAGGGTTGAAATGTTTGACTTGGCATGGCTTCCCATTAACATCCATACCTGCTGATTTCTCTCTAAAGAGACTAGTTTGTCTTGACTTGCGCTATAGCAAATTGGAGCAAGTTTGGAAGGGAGAAATGGTGTGATTCAAACCCTCTTCCCTGTTGTCTCTTTTATATTTCTTTTCTTTTGAGGATCAACATATGAATACTGATTTTTTTTTCCCTATATTACAGTTTCTGATGTCATTGAAAATCCTCAATCTCAGCCATTCCCATGGCCTCAAGAATACGCCCAACTTCACTGGACTCCCAAATCTTGAGATATTGGCCCTGAAGTATTGCGTAAGTTTGGTAGAGATTCATGAATCAATAGGGGAATTGGGGAGTCTTGTTTTATTGAATCTCAAAGGCTGCAAAAATCTTATGAAGCTTCCTTGTGAAATTGGTCATTTAACATCCCTAGAAAAACTCATTCTCTCTGGATGTTCAAAGCTTGATCAGTTGCCTGCAGAGCTTGGACAGATGAAATCTTTAACGGTGCTCCATGCAGATGGAATTTCCCAAGACGTTGGTGGGGATAGATCATGGGCTTCCCTCCTCTGGTCTTTGGTATTGACGCCGAGAAAAACTCCCAAAACATTGTCGTCTTTCCCTGGCTCACTAGTAGAACTAAGTCTTTCAAACTGCAGTTTCTCAACTGATGATCTTGCGAGATGCATTGGGAGTTTATATCTGTTGAAGGTCTTGGATTTGAGCGAGAGTCCAATTTCTAGCCTGCCAGAGAGCATCAAAGATCTTACTATGCTCCAATCACTTGACATAAGTTTTTGCACAAGACTCCGATCACTGCCAAAACTTCCAATGACTATACAAAATTTGGATTTGTTAGAATGTACGTCACTGGAAACGATAACAAATCTTCCTAACCTGTTAACATCTCTATCTTTTGGGATGCTTCATTGTAATATAGTTGAGGTCCAGGGAATGTTCAAGGTAGAGCCCATTGGTAATGGTGATGCAGAAATCATTAACCTGTTGGGCTTATCATCTGAGTTGGAAACCATCAAAAGCCTTGAGGTGATATTGTTTAACCCGTATTGTGTCCGGGTAGACGAGAAGAGTCCACTTCAGGTGCTCTCTCTCTCTCTCTCTCTCTCTCTCTATGTGTGTGTGTGTGTGCGGGCGCGCGCGCGCGCGCGCGCGCGTGTGTTCCCTAGTTGTTAAATACCTAATCAATTTTGAATATTATTATGTATACCATGGCTCAGGTGCTATATGAATGTGGTATATGCAACATATTTCTTCCTAGGAGTGAGGTGCCTACAAGCTGGTGCAGCAGCAATAAGACAATGGGATCCTCGATTACATTCAATTTGCCTTCGCTTCCTAATCTTAAGATCCAAGCCTTGAAGATATATGTCGTCTTTGGACGTTCCATTGATTATGACCCAAAAAAATGGCCCGAGTTTCACTACTATCTCACACTCAACAATATAACCAAGGGTTTGAAGTGGGCCTACTCCCCATGGATCAGATCCATTCCTCCAGATGACGGTAAGATGGTATGGTTAAACCATTGGAAGATTGGGAATCAATTAATATTGGAAGTTGGTGATGAAGTGAATGTGTCAGCAGGCATAGGAGAATTCAGTTTTTCTTTCGTAAAGGAAATTGGAGTTCAGATTGTGTATGATGAGCCTGAAGCGAAAGGTAGCCAACACCATAAAGCCTATTCTTGTCATCAAAATGTCACTGATGTTGGAGATTTATCAGCGTATCAATTGAAACCGGGCTATTACCACCTATGCCATTTTGGTGATCATCAGTACTACCACCACGAGTATGGTAGCCATCAAAGCAACCACCGAGGTGAAAATATTCCGCTTGGGCGATCTGCAAAAATTATGTTTGGGGAAGATGATGAAAAGGGTTAAGTATCCGGTCACTTCGGGTTGGGTATGAGCCGTAGACGTGTCAACATCTAAACAGAAGCTTCAGCGAAACTGCTTTGCCCTTGGTGACCTTTCTTCCATAGTTATTGGATAAATACGGTGAATGCTTTGGATTGAATTTTAGTACTTCAAGGACTACAAGCTAGAGAGACGGAATTTGTAATGAAAATCAGTGTGATGTTGTGAAACAAAAAAGTGTGTAAAATTGGCTAAAGAAGTAACGGACCATATGTCAATAACAAAAAAGGCTCGAGTGCCTTCACCCTAGCCATTGTACAAAACCCAATTTCAGTGCCAGCAACAGATTAAGGAAAATGATTTCAACAGTAATCATCTTTTAATATCAATCCTTTTTCTTTCGTTGGAATTGTCAATTTACCCAGTAATGTATCGAGAATTGACCATCGACAAGTGCAATTTTTGTAATTGCACAAACAAATATTTACCCCAAAAAAAATTGCACAAATAAATACAAAAGAAAAAGAAAAAGTGGCGTTGCTATGAAAATGAATCCCTAAAGGAGGGTCAATTATACAACATCTTATCCCACGGGTATTCTCTTTCCATCTTGATGTCACTACCGGGAAAATCGCAACGACATCCAGTTGTTTCTTGCGAGACGAACTAGCATTCGAACATACCAAATGGGAGGTCTCTCCTTGGGTATCAGAGCCATTAAGTTAGCTAGCTGCTGGCACTATTAGATTGCCTTGAGGAAGATGATTCAACTATCTCTGGAACCTGATCTAGCAAACGGTTCATGTCGTCTGGAAAATCAATCTTTGCTCCGTTCATCTTTCCACCACCAACAACTGTTGTTCCGTCTTGTAAGGCCCATATCTTTCAGTTGATCAGAGGGGAGAGACTAACAGGTTAACATATAAGAACAGCGATAGATAAGATTTACGTGGTTTGACACTAACTTGCCTAGTCCACGGAGAGGATACCGTTCTTTCACTATGAGAATTTTAGTACAAGTATACTTTGAGTATGAAAAAGACCCACACCCAAACCCTTGTAACCTCACTCATACAAGAACACACTCTCACACCAAGCACAAGGCTTGACACTTGCACTCACTCTATTCCAAATTACGCTGCCGTATATCCCTCCACTTTAGCCCAAGAAGACTTGTGTTTAAATAAATTACAAGCGAATGATCCAGAAGCTTAATAATTTCAAGACCTTTGGTATGCCCCATACATGAAAAAACCAAACCTAATAATGGTCAATAGCCACGCATGAAATCTGCCACCAAACAACAATTACCCAAGCTTCCCATTCAAAATTTCTGTTCAAGCAATTAGGAATTTGAACCAAACCCAACAGAAAGCTGGTAACTAGCAGCAAGGATGAAAATGTCGTTTCTGGGTATTATTTGGTAAGCATATAGAAAACCAGGTAGACCCACCTACAGAAAATTGCTAACAAGTTAAACTAATAATCTTCATCTTAGAGTGCGATGAATGCCAACAAATGGGTAGGGGGAGGAGAAGTTTTTGAATGCCAATAAAACCGTATTTCTCCATTTGGTTTGCCTCTTTGACTTCACTCTACAAACTTAATGGAGATGGCTTCTCAACAGTTTCACGGAAATTTGCAATTTTTTGAATGACGATGACTCTAATAAAATGATAAGAATTGTTCACATTTTAGAGATCGTCGAGAACAACAATTGTGCCAAAAGTCATATTGATCGGATCTTGATTTTGGAAGACATTTATTTCGGAAAAAATGACCGCAGCGAATTGGATAAAACCCACCTTTTAAAAAAGAAATATGAAGTTAAATTAATCCGATCAGGTACTGATAAGGCTCTGATCAATATGATTTTTTGCAAGACTAGTGTTCTCGACGATCTCTATGAAGTGAACGATTCCAATCATTGAGTTAGAGCCATCATCATCCCAAAAAATGCAAACTACTCACTATGTGTGTTTTTTTTTGATAAATAACTACACACTACGTTGCTCTCCCTCAAATTGTCGGCATGCCATCTCCAAACTTGATATTTGAATTTATAGAGGGGAAAAAAGGGCCTAAAAATACTCACCTGAATATTAATTTCTATGGCTGGCTAAACCCACGGTAGTAGTTGTTTTGATACCTTTCCATTTTTCTTCTCCTTTTTTCAGGAAAACAAAACTGGGAAACCTTCAAGTGGGGGTGTTTGGGGGCTATACGATTTGTTTTTCCGTTTCTCATTTTATTTGTTTGGCTCTGCCATCCCAAAATGAATTCAGGTCTTGTTTCGCTAAGAGCTTTAGACCTCGTTTAGTTGTCAAGAAGGTATGGGAAAATCAACTTTCCCATAATTTTTAAGGTAATTTTTAAGGTGTTCAGTTACCAGGAAAATAATGCGACCCACAATAATATTTTTCTCACTAGGACTCACTTTCCCTCAAAATGCATCTTACAAAAAGGAAGGAATTATGTGTCGTGAGAAAGTTTGCTTTTGCCAATTACACTTTCTTGGAAAAATGCTTTATTAGTGAATAGTGAATACTCACATAAAAGTAAATTTTTTCCTTTCTTTTACTTCATTTCACTTTTCTCAGGATTAACTTTCTCGCATAACATACTTGACAAATGAACGGCGCCTTAGGGATTTTTTGAATTTTGTCCTTATTCAAACAAAAATCTTAATTTTTTAATTTTGTGCCAAATTTTTGTGAATTATTGATTCGTCCCGATTAGAGAAATCAGAAAAGTAAAAACAATTTGGCAAAAAAAATTGAGTAAAGACGGCCTTGTTCTCTTTCATTTTCTCCCCATTTTCAAAAATTCTTTTCCAAAAGATTCCTTCTTTTCAAAAAAAATCTCTCTCTACTCATTATCTCATTATTTCATTTCTCTCTCTATCTCTCTCTAATCATTATCTCATTATTCTCATTTTCAAAAACTCAACCAAACACTATCTTAAAAATTCTTCTCAAAAATTTCTTTTCAAAACCCATCCAAACACAGCCGACAAAACTCAAAAAGCCGAAAAAACTCTAAGCGGAACAAGGCCTCGAACAAAATGCATTTTTCATTTTTGATGAATGAGAGCAAAAGACAAAAGTATAGAGAGATGAGCTTTCCTTTTCGCTTTTATTTTAAAATTTTTTTGTTTGTTATCATAAAACAACCTACAAAATGTGGGATGCACGCATCTTTCAAATACTATGTGAGACCCCCGTTTTCCCACACGGTAAAGAAGAATTGAAGGTGACAGCATTAAATAACGAGTTGTGAGTAACTAGTGTACATCTCGATATGAATTAACAAGTTTGCTGACACGAGTCATTACATCGCTTTTGTGAGTGAATGTTATTTTATTTTATTTATTATTTAATACGGTGGGTGAAAGTCATTGGTATGCGTAAACTAGCTAGAGGACTGGAAGTGGGCTAGAGAGTGGGCCATGGGGTAAAGCTGCTACGAAAGTGAGTCCCACCCCTCGGCCGTCCAATCATGTTTGGACAGTCCAGATGTGTTTTGATTTTTTACCAGTAAAAATAAATTAAAATAAAATTAAAATTACTGAATATCCGGACCGTCCAAAACATAATTAGACGGCCGAGGAATGCACAACATCCTCGGGTCCTATGAAAGTGCAACAAATTTGCTACGCTTGTTCATGCCCCTTTCTCAACCGAAAGTGAAGTTGTACCATCAGAAACTTTGCTGAGTCCAATCCCTTTCAGAAACATGGGGCCAAGCCGAAATTATTGATTCGCGTAAACTTGCTCTCCAATCCCTTTAAACATGGGCGAAGCTGCCACGAAAGTTATTGGTACGCGTAGACTGGCTAGAGGACTAGTGTTTGGCACCCTTCTTTTTACATTCTGATTATCTCTTTTTCAGTTTTTCGGTGTTTAGTAAAGGAGCCCAAAGCACATTTTCTCATAATGAGTTTTTCAAATTGTGATTTAGAGGAGAAAAGTGAGCAAGAGGGTTAAGAGGAGCTTTTTGGATTCTCTTTGAACATGTTACATAAAAATCTAAAGTTCAAAAAAAAAAAAAAATGTTACATAAAATTAATATTACCCTCCCAATTTTGGATAATAACCAAAAGACCCTTTTTTTTATTAATTAATGATGGTTATGTATGTTGTTTTTTTTTTTAACATGGTTACGTAGGTTTTTCTTTTTTTGGATTCATGATAGTTGGAAGTCTTGCTTTTTTGCAATTACTTGGATTTCACTTAATTGTATTTTTAGTAAAAATAAAAACATTGTTGGAGGCTCTCAATTACAAGAAAATAAAGTAAAAACAAAAACGATTTCAAACCAAAAAATTAAATCGTTATTTCACATCATTATTTTACTTATCTTCATTTCTTCCTAATATTAACAAAAATTAGAAAAACTAGTTCAAGACTTTCTATTTACGAAGAAGAAAACAATTGATTTACGAAGAAGAAAACAATTGCACAATATAACTTTAAAAAATTTGATTAAAATATTAAAACAATTGCAAAATATAACTTTAAAAAAATTGACATTAAAATATTATTCATACACATTGCATATAATAATAAATAACCATGGGCAATGGTAAGAAATTAACCCATAATCTATTTTCATCATCTATCTCCGAAATACTATTTGGCTACAAACTCTTTGGCCTTGCTAGTAGTAATTTGCCCAACGAAAAAGTAGTCATATTTCTGCTTCGTGTGTGAAATTTGAGTGAATCATTTTTAGTTTACTATCTGATTTTTAACCAACTGGCGGCTGGCTAGAGGCCTAGAACTCTTGCAACATTGCACCCATAAAGGCCAAGTGTATTTTTTTTGTACAACCGGTCTAATAGTGCACCGGTTAACGAGACTCTTTTTACTTTTTGATAAATGAGAGAAAAAGGAAAAAGTAGGGAGAGACTTTTTTGACTTCTCATAGTCACAGTTTTTTTAATATATATTTTTGTTAACATAAAAAATTTATAAAATGTGTTATGCATATATCATTCAAACACTATGTGAGACCTCTGTCGTCCAATATCGGTAAAGAATAGAAAGTGAAGGGACTTGTAAGTTGCTACTGCATAACTCGAGGGTAAATTTTGAGCAATGTGATTAAGCTTAGAATTAGTAGTAAGTTAGCTAGTGCAAGTTGTTAAAAGTAGTATCAGGGCCAGCACCAACTATAATTTTGGGACAAGTCCCCACGTTAAGACGTCCCCACGTTAAGACGTGCTTGACTCGAGGGCCAGTATAAACAATAATTTTGGGACAAGCCCCACATTAAGACGTGCTTGACTCGAGGGCCACTACCAACAATAATTTTGGGACAAGCCCCACAATAAGACTTGCTTGACTCGATCACTTTGCAACAATGATACATGTATAACAAAAGTTTTCAACAAGTCTTCAACATACTTACATAGTGTGTGAATCTCACACACACTATGTGAGTGTGTTGGAGATTTGTTGGAGCTGGTTATTGTACACCTATCATTTTTTATCACTTTGTGAGTGGAAGGACCGGAAGTGGGCTAAAGCTATGGGCTGGGCGAACCTGCTACGAAAGTGCAAACCAAAACAGAGTCAAGTCAAGCTCCCACAATTTGCTACGCAGCTTCCTACTCCTTTCTTTCTCCATAGAAAGTGAAGTTGTGCTTCGGGCTGTAAATGAACTGAGCCGTTACTAAATTATTCGAGGTTCGACTTGGTAAAGACTCATTCGGGTTCGAATCGTTTACTAAACGAACTGAACCTGAACCTCAATTTTAGGCTAGTTTAATAAATGAGCCAAATTTAAACTTGACAATATTTAGCTCGATTAGGCTCGCGAACTTAGAATATATACGTATATCTCATAATAATTTCGTACATAACCTTGAGTAAGTACAACTTTCATATTTACATAATGAAAATTTTAAAACTTGTACATGTATAAACTTATAAAAGTATTGTAAATTTAACTTTTAATATGTTTTTATGATTTTCTATACGTATAGGCTTCTTCATGTAAAAAAAAAAAATTTATCTGTAGTTTTAGACTTGTATGAGAGCATAAATATCTAACATTTTTGACTCGTTAAGATTCGTGAACAAATTCGAGTTCGACTCGAACCTCAGCAAGCTCAGCTCAAACTCGGCTCTTCAAATTTTCATTGAGTTTGAGCTCGGCTCGAGTTCGTTTAAAAACTTAATGAATGAACTTGAACATTTTAAAGCTCGTCTTGTTTACAGTCTTAGTTGTCCTTGTGCTATCATAAATTTCCTATAAACGTATTTGGGAGGACCAGCATGTAAAAACTTTTTTTTTTTTTAAATCTCACTTTAACGGTCCCGATCATTCATATTTTTGAATTCACTGAAAGCTTTAAGCATGTTAAAAATCAATTTGATCGGTTACTGTTGATATAATTTCGAAAGACATTTATATTGTAAAAAAATGGTGGAAATGAGTTCTATTCTAAAACTATATCAAAATAATCTCTAATAAATTTGATTTTTGGCCTACTTGATGTTCTCAACAAGTTTAACAAAAAATTTTAAAAAATTAATGAAATTTTCTGTCCTTCCAAAAAAGGGAAAAAAGCTAACCAAATGAGCTGTCTCAATTATTGAAGTGAGATCGTAAAAGTTTTACGTGCTTTCTCCGATGATTCGAGAGGGGAATCAAATCCTCTTGTGCCAATTTTCTCTGTGTCTCTGTTCCATACACTTTCAACCGTTAGACACATGTTAATTTTTTAAACACTTAAATTTTATAACATGATTCAACGGCTCAAAACAAGTCGGGAACAAAGAGAGAGACGAAAATAGTTACAGAGGACCTAGCACCTTGTCGAGGAGCCAGACTCCAGGAACCTTACTTTTGCCCACCCCCCCCCCCCCCCCCCCCCCCCCCCCCCCCCCCCGGCTCTCTCTCTCTCCCTTTTTTCTTCTACTTCATTGCATCCTATATATACTCCATAGATCTTCGAACATGAAAACAGGTAAGCTTTCAACAACAAAAATTATACCCATCTTACCCATCTCCTGATCCTGAGCATCACCGTCATTAAAATGATTATACTTTTGATTTTATGTGTGAAATTTTACTTTTTACTTTATGTGTGAAATTTTAATGATATTCGTGTATAGGTTGCTGAATTAGCTGATGAAGGCTCGCCATGATTAAGGCAAGTTAATTACTCCATAGAAGTCGTCAACTCCCGATTTCTTGTAATTTTTTTAATTTTTTATTCTGCTCTCCTTTTTTCTTTTACTCGCTATATTTTTGCTATGTAGTGAATGGCACAACCTTCGATTCGTTCCTATTTTCTTTTTTGGATAAAATTTACTCTGTTCCTTGCTAGTAGGTTTTTTTTTTTTTGCCACAGTATACATCAATGGAGTTAGAGGGAAGTTAGTAAGTTAGTACGTGGGTAGCCCAGAGGCCGTCCATAGCCCTGACCCCTGCAACCGTTTCACAACGGGGCTCGAACCCTGGCCTCCCTCCTGGAAGGATGAGGAAATACTACAAACCCTTTGGCCTTGCTAGTAGTAAGAGCATCTCCAACAACCTCTTCATTTTTTTTCACCATATTGGCTAGAAAAAGAGTCAAAAACTATTTTGGCAAGCCACCCAAAATGCCCAACACCCAACAACCTCACCAAAATGCCAGAATCGTCTTCCAGATGACGCGCGCGTGCGCTACACGTGCGCAAGTAGATCTAACTCGCCGGCACGCGCCACCTTTGACCGGCGCGTGCAGCTGCACCGGAGCTCCGACGGCGACGAATCTTGCACCAATCGTCTCGTCTCGACGTCGGCTACACTGTGGGTGTCTCAAAACGATTTTAGAACAATTATCCCGACAGTCCATTTTTTCGGGCGAGCGATGGAGAGAGAGAGTAGGCCGTTGGCGATCTTGCTCGATCTCGCCATACCTCGCCTGCTGTGGCGAGGTACTGTAGCCACGATTTTCTTGGCGAGGTAGATGGCGACGTTGCTGAGCGCCGAAAATGGCATTTTGGCTCACCATTTTGTTGCTGCCGGAGTTATAGAGATGCTGCTGGAGATGGCCTAATTTGCGCAACGAAAAAGAAGAAGTCATATTTCTACTGTGTGTGAAATTTGAGTGATACTCCTATAATTTATAGGTTACTAGCTGATTTTAACAACTGGCAGTTGGCTAGACGCCTAGAACTCTTGCATCTCGCTAGGAGATCCGGAGTTTGAGTTTCAATATTCCACACGCAGGTGGGTGTTGTTGCCCTTGTATTGGTCTTGATTAATTAGTTTTTTTGGGTAGATTGGTGCTGTTAGTTGGGTTGCGGTTATTGCGATTGTGATCTTGTTTCCAGTTCCATGTAATTCTGATAATTGTTCTCTCCCAGCGCTTGTACAACAACAATAACAACAATAACATAACCCATTAAGTCCCCAATAATTGGGGGTAAGTCCCCATTAAATCTCTCGCACCGCTTGTATTTATAATAATAGAAGAGAATTAGCTGATGCTTGTTTGTCCTTGTCCCTTGCAGCTATATGAATAAATCGTCTGTATAATAGATTCGATGACTTATGATGTGTTCTTGAGCTTTAGAGGTGAAGACACCCACAAGACCTTCACCGACCATCTCTATACCGTTTTGTCGTCGGGTGCAGGTTTTCAAACGTTTCGAGATGATGATGGGATTGACAGAGGTAAAAATGTTAAGTCGGAACTGGACAAGGCTATAAAAGAAGCAAGGTGTTCAATAGTTGTGTTTTCCAAAGACTATGCTTCTTCCGGATGGTGCCTTGATGAACTCGTGATGATCCTCGAACGCAAGAGGACATCATCGGAAGCCGGTCATCTAGTTTTACCTGTCTTCTATGATGTGGATCCCTCTGAAGTTAGGAAGCAAACATGGAGCTTTGGAGAGGCATTCTGTAGACACGAAGACCGATTAAATGCGGAAACCAACGAAAGAGAAAAGGAGGACTTCAAGGAAAAAGTGGAAGTCTGGAAGAGAGCACTTAGAGAAGTTGCTGATCTAGGAGGGATGGTCTTACAAAATCAAGCTGATGGGTAATCTCATGAATTCCTCACTTTCACATTATTTTTACATATCTTCCCTGAAGTTAACAAAAATTTGAAGTAGTTAACAAAAATTTGAAGCAAAAGAGGGAGGAAAGAGGTTTGGGATAAAAGAAAAGTTAATTTCTTGGTTATTTTGGCATGAAAAAAAGGTGACTCGGCTTCAAAATATGGAAATACCCGAGTCGTCATCGATCTCTTTCCATATACTAGAATAGAAAATAGTTGTCAGCTCGTAATAGCATTAGGGCATCCGCAGTCGTGTTGTTAAAAATGTGTTGTTATATGACATAAAAGTGTAAAAAGTTGGTCCCATTTGTGTGTTGTTATGACAAAATATGTTGTTAAGGTAATGAGTGTTGCAGTGGTGTTGTTAGGGTGCTGTTAAAATATAAAAAGTACACATACAAATATATGTATACAAGTAAAGGTGGGGCCTCTCATATTTCTCACTCTTCATATTCACCCTTCCTCTTTCTCCATTTTCACTTTTCCGTACCAGTCATGAGAGTCTCCTGGCACAAAGCATTTTCCTCTCTCCTCTTTCTCCCTCTCTCTCTCCTTCTCCCTCTCATTACCCGTACCAATAACTCCATATCTGACATTAGAAAAAAATAAAGCCTTGCCACTTTAACTCTCACCATAACTACACTATTGCGACCTATTTCACCAAATTTTGTTATTAACTGTGCAAAAGCTGACTCTATTTACACCTTAATACTAGTACTGCGGATGCCCTTAGCAGTAGCCTTTACCCTTAAACGAAGACAGAACCAAAGGTCGGCCACCACCACCCCCAATTTAAAATTATCATTACTTTAGATTTTTTTTTTTTACATAATAAGACTTAACATTTTGGCCCCATAATTTGTCATGTACAAAAAACGTAGATAGGATGACCATTTTCTCACATGTTGCTCTATCCTTTGGGACAACAGGCCCACCACTCATTTCTCTCAGACCACGAAAAGAAAAACTCACCAATCAGCTCAATTTCTCTCTCTACCGGGTATTAATTTAAGATTAAAAGTTTTTTATACTCATGAACCTTGAAATTTTTGAATTTTTGTTATTGCGTTATGGCCGCTGCATATATGAAATCATGGTTCTGTGGCTAGTAGTTTATGGCTATTTTAGTGCATAGTAGTTTGCGCAGTTAGTTCAAATTGGATTATATCTTTCACGAATTGTTGTGCCTTCAACAATATAATTCCACAAGTAAATGAGTAGTTAAATACTGTTTGGTTTTTCTTAACAGTCCTTGCTTAGTAGATAGCGTATTCATAAGTTATAAATTACGTTATGCAACAACGCATCTTTGGACAAGACCATTTGGCCTGATCTCTATTTGCTAAATAGGGTCTCTCTTTTTTGTTTAGTGTTATTTTAAGGTATGACAAACTTATTGTGCTTTACTTTCCATTTAACTTTGTAGGTACGAGTCAAAATTTATCCAGAAAATTGTGAGAGTGATTGGGGATAAGTTGAATCGGCCAGTTTTACACGTTGCCCACAACCCAATTGGAATTGAATCTCGAGTCAGAAACATCAATTCATGGTTACATGATGATGAGTCCAATTTCAGGATAGGAGTGATTTATGGGATGGGTGGAATAGGGAAGACAACTATTGCTAAATTTGCTTATAGTATGAATATTGAAAGATTTGAAGCTAGTAGCTTTCTTGCAAATATTAGAGATACGTCAGAAGGACCTAAGGGTTTAGTTCGTTTACAAAACCAAATTCTTTCAGACATTTCAAAAAGAAAAATGGAAAAAATACGGAGTGTTGATGAAGGAATCAGTAAGATTAAAGGTGCCATTGGTTGGAAAAGAGTTCTTTTAGTTCTTGATGATGTGGATGACCGAGACCAAGTTGATGCCTTGATTGGAATGCGTGATTGGTTTCATCCATGGAGTAAAATTATCTTGACCACCAGGAACATTCATCTGTTGAAGGCTAATGAAGTTGAGACATTTGAGGCGGTGGGATTAGATTTTGATGAATCATTGGAGCTTTTCAGTTGGCATGCATTTGGACACGGTCATCCCATTGAGGGTTACACTGAGCTTACACGAAGGTTTGTAGAACACTGTCAAGGGCTTCCTTTGGCCCTTAAAGTTTTGGGCTGTTCTCTATCTGACCATAGCTTAGACATATGGGAAAACACATTACAAAAGCTGTCAGTTGTTCCCAATTCAAAAATCCTCAAAAAGTTGCAAATAAGCTATGACAATCTAGATTACACTGACAAGGAATTATTCCTTCACATTGCTTGCTTCTTTATTGGAAAGGGCAAAAATTTTGTAATCAGAGCTCTAGGTGATCTCTACCCAGCTGTTGGGATTCAAACTCTCATTGAGAGATGTCTCTTAACCGTTAATCGATGCAACAAGTTGATGATGCACCATCTTCTCCGGCAAATGGGAAGAGAAATTGTTCGCCAAGAATCACCCAAGGAGCCGGGTAAACGTAGCAGATTGTGGCACCATAAGTGTTCCTTTAAAGTATTGAGTGAAAAAACTGTGAGTAACATGGTTCTTGTTTTCCAGTTTTAAGTGTTTTTTTTTTGCGTGCAGGTTCAATTCTAATCCAAAATGTTCTCTCTTATTAGGGGACGGAAACAATTGAAGGCCTTTGCCTTGACATGCATCAGGTGTTGGAGGAAGATCTTCTGCTGAAGAAAGGTAGTCGGTTCAAGGAAAACTTTGGTGTTTGTGATGTACAGCCTCCCCGCTTCGAAGAACTTAATCTTGAATTATTATTTGCAGAAGAAGAATATTCACTGAAACAACATTTGTTCATTGGGCGCCCAACAAACAATGTTGGAAGAAGTTCAAATCAGGTGGAGTTGAGGACTGATGCATTTAAAAGGATGCACAATCTTAAATTGCTCCTGTTCAATAATGTAGAAATCATGGGAAGATATGCAGACTTCCCTGCGGGATTAAGTTGTTTGATTTGGCATGGCGTCCCTTTAACTTCCATACCTGCAGAGTTTTCTCTGAAGAGACTAGTTCATCTTGACTTGCGCTATAGCAATTTGGAGCAAGTTTGGAAGGGAGAAATGGTATGATTGAAATCCCTATATATTTCCATTTCACTTATCTTTTCCTTTGAGGATATGAATACTAGAAACATTTTACAGTTATCCTTTTTTTTTTTTTTTTTTTTCTCTATGTTACAGTGTATGAAATCATTGAAAATCCTCAATCTCAGCTTTTCCCATGGCCTCAAGAATACCCCCAACGTCACTGGAGTTCCTAATCTCGAAAAATTGATCCTTAAGCATTGCATAAGTTTGGTTAAAGTTGATCAATCGGTAGGGGTTTTAGGGAGTCTTGTTTTGTTGAATCTCGAAGGCTGCAAAAATCTTAAGATGCTTCCTTGTGAAATTGGCCATTTAACATCCCTAGAAAAACTCGTTCTTTCGGGTTGTTCAAAGCTTGATCATTTACCTGCAGAGCTCGAACTGATGAAATCTATGACAGTGCTCCATGCCGATGGAATTTCCCAAGACATTGGTGATGATGGATCATGGACTTCCCTCGTTTCGTCTTTGGTATTGAAACCAAGAAAAAGTCCAAAAACATTGCCTTCTTTTCCTAGCTCACTAGTAGAACTAAGTCTTTCAAACTGCAGTCTGTCAACTGACCATCTTGCGAAATGTCTTAGGATGTTATCTATTTTGAAGTACTTGAATCTGAGTGAGAATCCAATTTCCAGCCTACCAGATAGCATCAAAGGTCTTACTGTGCTCGAATCACTCAACCTAAGAAAGTGCACGAGACTCCAATCGCTGCCAGAACTTCCAATGAATTTAGAAATGCTGAATGTACATGGCTGTAGCTCATTAAAAACGATCACAAATCTTCCTAACCTGTTGACATCTCTACATGTGGACATGAAGGGTTGTCCCGTAGTTAAGGTTCAAGGGATGTTCAAGTTACAGCCCATTGGAAATGCTGATGCAGAAATCATTAACGAGATGGGCTTATCATTTGAGATGGAAAACATGGGAAGCCTTGAGGTGGAATTGTGTAACCCGTTGTATGACGCATTCGCATCAATAAAGAAGGGTACACTTCAGGTGCGCGCTCTCTCTCTCTCTCTCCCCATGTTTCTGTCTACGCATTAGTTTTGTATCCGTACTTGTTAAATGCCCAATCTATTGTTGATATTATTGTGGGTTCAGGTACTATATGAATGTGGTATATGCAACATATTTCTTCCTAGGAGTAAGGTGCCTGCTGGCTGGTGCAGCAGCAATAAAGGAATGGGGTCCTCGATAACATTCAATGTGCCTTCACTCCCTAATCTCAAGATCCAAGCCTTGAAGATTTATGTTGTCTTTGACCGGTTTGTTGGAATTCAATTCCATTGTTTTGTCAAGGAGTACGACTATATCACACTCAACAATGTGACCAAGGGTGTGAAGTGGGCCTACAGCCCACTATTCAGATGCATTCCTCCAGATAATGGCATGGTATGGTTAAGCCATTGGAAGATTGGGAATCAGTTAATATTGGAAGCTGGTGATGAAGTGAAAGTGTCAGCGGGCACACAAGTGAGCCGTTTACGGGTAAAGGAAATTGGAGTTCATCTTGTGTATGATGAGCTTGAAGAGAAAGGTTCCCAACACCGTAAAGCCTATTCTCGTCATCAAAATGTCACCAATGTTGGAGATCTATCAGCATATCAATTGAGACCAGGCTATTACCACCTAAGCCATCATGGTAACCATCAAGACTACTACCAAGATAAAAATCTTGTACTTCAGGAGGAGGAGAAGACTATATTCGGGGAATTCGAGCGGATGAGGCGCTATGAGTTTCCAGAGCCTCTGAGAATTGCTTTGGATGGCGATTTCATTGGACCTAGGCATAAGTTGAACCCGGTGATGGGTGATTCTTCAACCCCTTCATTCACTAGAGATCAAAATAGGAAGAAGCTCAAGGAGAAGCTCAAGATGTTAAAGGCTTCAAGAGTTAGTTCTTGAGGCTCGCATGATATTCTTTTATTTTGGTGTTTTTGTGTTATTTCGTTGTAGTGTGCTTTGAGCTTTGTTGGATATCTTTTTGTTGTGGTTAGGTTTTTATTTTTCTCTTTCTTTTTTTCTTTTCCTCTTGGGGTATGCCCCTTGTAGGTTGTATATTCGGTTAACTTCTTTTCTATTTCAAGCTACTTTACCCAAAAAAAAGAAAAATGATGAAGTGGATGCGCTTAAGAGGACGATGACGAGCTTGAAGAGGCTGACTAATTGATTACAATAAATTGGCCAGGTTTTGTAGTTTTTTTTTTCCCAATACCTTGACGTGGCCTAAGTGTGAAAGAGGTTCTAATGAAAATTGGATTCTGATAGAGATGCTAAAGAATAGTCCTTTGCATTTTCAAAAGCTAAAATCGAAATTGCCAATGAACAAGATTTTCTTGATTCATTTTTAGATCTAATTGACATGTCATTAGATTAGTTTGCTTTCAGATACTAGATATTATACATGATACATAGGAACGCATGTATCACAACCAATTTTCAGTTAGGGGTACGTTGTTAACAGAGCCAGTCATTAGTTTCCACTCATAGGTCGGATATGAATCATTTGAAAAATCATCATATCTGTTCTGTAGGAGGTGATTGTACATTTCGATTGGATAACTATAATTTGCATCATGAGGTCACATCACTAGTACCTAAGAAGGTAGCATGTTCGTGTCATACACGTGTGGAACACCAACGCCGCTTGACACATTAGGGACACATGTCTTATAGGGGTGATGCCATGTAGAAACGAGCAATGTGAGTCGATCGAATTCCAAAGAACATAAATTGTCATATAGTGGATTAGGAACATGTTAACATGTGGTGGGCAATACATGAAAACCTAATCCTTATATCATAACAACTTGTGCAAATCTTTTCTTCAGCATTCCTAACGGGAAAAGGTATAAACTGATGGAAATAATATTCCCTTACACTGTTGCAATTTCTTGTCACCATCTAATTACACAATACGTGTATTTCTAAATCATAAACGATATAAATAACTACCTATATATTTTGCCTCCACAAGTTTGGATTTTTGGTATATTGTCCCGAGATTTTAAAGGTTGAATTGAGAAGGTATGGATACTTGACGAAAAAAAGGGTGCAAAAGTAAGTATCTCTAGAGAACTTTTTGTACTTACCTTCATACTATTTTCTATTCCGATGCCACTTTTTCTTTCTTTGTTTGATAACTCCCGGGGTGTCCAAGTCAATTTATGCACTAATTAGGGTCTGTGAGAGAGAGAGAGAGAGAGAAACCTAGACTCTTATGAACAACTCCAAGAAATCCTTCTCCTCACTCAACAGTTGTTAGACGAGCAAAACATGGACTAGTTTCTTGGAAGTTGCCAAGCCATGCCAAAAAGGCAATAACTATAGATTCATCCTACTTGAAGCAAAAACATACTTCAACTTATTCTTTACAAATCTGCATCACATTATCAATACAAAATATCTCAGCTCTCGAGAACACTGAAGGTTTTTTTTCTTATTACAAGATTATAGAAAATAAAATTGCACCCCTTCATTTTGCACATAAATTTCATTTTGGCCCCTCTAATTCAAAATGATAATGTCAACAATCCACATTTTAGATTACATGTCGATTTAGCCCTCCAATAAGAGCAAGTCCAATGAAAATGTAAAATGGCTATAGCCAATGGCATAATTTGGCACCAATAAGTGTTTTTAGATCAAATTTTTGCACTACACTTCCAGTGATTGGTTTTGTTTTAAAACCAAGAAGTTTCAAATATTAACTACACTTTACAGTTCATTACCAACATCGACACGCCATCACCAAATTCTAGACTTTTCACCAGGAAATCTAATCACCAAATTCTGGACTTTTCACCAGGAAATCTAAGTCACAATCTCAAAATTGATGATGGGGCGTAAGGTTTGGTGACTCGGTGTAATGACCTTCATGGTGAAGCCCAACGTTTGGTGATACCACGTAAAGTTTAGTGATTCATTGTAGAGACCTTTCTAATAATGTAATAATGATTGGTGATGCCGTGTAAAGATTGGTGATGCAGTTTCAAGATTGGAGATGAAGTGTAGATGCTGGGCATAAAATTTAAAGTTCGGTAATGCATCCAAGACATTGGTTATCAAAGGTAATGCTTGGTGATGGGGTGTACAGTTTTGGTGATACCGTGTAAAGTTTGGTAACTTTCTGCACTGGATTAATGGTTAATTTTAGTTGGATTAGTGATGTGGCAAGGATGGAACCAATTTTGGAACCAAGCCATTTTAAAACCAAATTTGCCTCCCCATTTAAGTTTCAAGTTCTATTTTTTTTTTTTTGTTCCAAGTTCTATCATTGGACTTGCTCTAAGGACTAAAAAGTCTCTTTTTGTGTGGCTTACACCAACTCATTCGGTAATGTAACTGAACATAACAGAAGGACTTCACACATGTTCTAAAATGAATTTCGTTGAGCATAAAAGGTGGAATTTTTAAACAGTATGTACTTATCGTCTTTCCTCCTCGAAGATCTACAAAACTAGAAGAAAAACAGAGCGAAAGCCGCGGCAGCAGCTCCTCCACCAACAATTGCCACTTAGTTCCCTGAAGCAATGTTTCTTGTTCCAAAATCAAGTAAGACATACAAGAAGGGAAACAATATGGAAGTTTGTTACCAAGTCTTGTGGTGATCGTGTCGTACCGTACCAAAAATAAATTTATAATAACAAGGAATTAACCCTTATTCTAGATAATAGCGGCTAATTTCGAGGTTGATCCGCAGGGACAAATTGGCTAAATTATGATAGTTTCGATTAATTTCTAAATTAATTCTAAGAGAACAATTGATTGAAGTTTGATTGTTGTGAAGACTATTAAACTAAAGAGAGCAATAATTAAAAGAGTGAAATTATTTGGGAAAGGATCTAGGATTTAGAATCCACACCAACCGCATAACGTTGCGTTGTATAGACTGGATTAATATTCGAATCGCAAGGGATTATCGCTAGGGCTTGCAAACCCTTACGATAATCATCAAGAGAATATAGGGATTGTTAAAAGGCATGGACTATCCCATAGCACAGACCGTCTCACTAGCGTGGGCTTGCCGCCTAACGGCACGATCCATTGTACGAGCATAATCCATCTCAGAACTCCAACCACATCAGTGAAAACCATTATGTGAACTATATTTGAAAACATATACACAAATACTCAACAAATTGAAAGAAGTAAACAATCCTATTGAATTCTATAAAATCGAATTCTGAACATATAATCTGATTCGAGTAAAAACCCTACTCTTACAGAAAACAAGGTTACTTGGTGTGGAATTTCATCCTCACCCTAGATTAGGGGTTTAGCTGGCCATGGGGTCTCCCTCTAGCTTAATTCAAAACCCTTAATAATAATCTAGAATTCCCCTTTTAGGCTTTTATGGTTCACACATCTCTCTTGGAGTCCAACCAAAAGAATAAGTTTAGGAATTCCAATCTCAAACCAAATTCCTCAACAATCTCGTTTTTGTCTTCTGCAGCCCTCTTCCAGCCGAATTTTAACCTTCAAGACGTTAGAAGTTGAAAACCTAATAAACTAGAAAGTTGTAGGAAGTTGAATTTCCTTTCCAGTGCCACAAACCTTGTCTCAATCGGATACTCAAGCTAAAAGATATGGCCAAAATACTAAAGACTGTCCAGATTCTTTTCCAATTAGGGATTGACTGATTTTCTTTCTAAATTGCACTTTATTTGGCTCATTGATCTCCAAAGTCGACAAACATATTAAACTAACTAATCTGCACCAAGTAACAACATAAAAGGACCCATAAGTATATATTAGGGGGCTTAATTGGGTATAATTTGTTAGTTATTTTGGTTTGGCATTTTCCGGGGTTGTTCAAAACACACCCTAGTTCAATTGATTTTCTATTTCTTTGAGTTGTAATGGGTAGATTGAATAGGCCGGGGGTAGTTTTCTCGCGCGATGCTCCTTCCTTTGCCTTCAGCTTTTTGACCCTGTGAAGCCGCTTGAATTCGACAAAGGTAAAATTATCACGGCATTTCATACATAGCATTTTTTTTTATATATTTATCTTTTATTAATCATATTTTAAAATGCTCTAAATTCGGTTTTAAAATTAATAATAGGGAATTATTTTCTTGACCTCCACATCATGCTTGATCTATGGAAATATTTTTTTTTGGAAAATGTTATACCCATATGTTCCAATCCTTGGAACGCGGTCTATTTTTAAGACCTCGGAAATCGGCTAAACAGATATTAGATCTTTCCATATGTGCATGATCCCATTTTCAATTTCATTACCAAACCACAACAGAAACGTGGTCCATTTCAGAAACTTTGGAAATCGGCTAAAAATATATATATATAGCATTTAGTTTCATGTTTCCTTTTTTTATTATTAAATTTCTAGATCATTTCCTTTGTTCATGTTGTCCATTATCAAAGTGATTACCAAACTTTAACATAAAAACGTGTTATTTCCGAGAACTTGGAAATCGGTTTATATATATGATTCATGTTTCTGTTTATCAAGGTCGGGGATTTCTTTTGATATATAAATACATCCCTTATTCCCTTTATTATTCGCTCTCTACACTGTTGCAAAAAGAAAAGAAAACATAAGTTTTGAGTGCTAGAGTTTTTATTGTTTTGTGTGAGTTGTTAATCAAATCAACTCATACATAGCATTTTGTGACAATCTATTTCAACGTTCTTGCATCCTGCATTTGTCCGAACGTTTTTGATTGTCCTGTTCATTCCGCATATCATTCATCATTTCATTTGGTGATCCATTGGTGCCTTGTTGCTGTTGGCCGGATTGACAAGGAGTCTATTCGGAGCCGGTTGATTCCGGAGATCGAACTTGAGGTTCGTGGCAAGCTATTGAATCAAAAAGAAGCTCTGGGAGCATCGTGAGTTGGCGAGAATAGGTAACGCTTAAGGGTGAGGCTTGAGGTAATCTATTTCGCACTGTAACTCTCTTTTTGATTAATAGAAAATAGTAGACTAGGCCGTGGTTTTGTCTTAGGGTTATTCGGACCCTAAGGTTTTCCACGTATATCGCGTGTCTTGCCTCCTGATTTACTTTCTGCTTTTTATTGTATGTTCTAATTGTTTAATCTCTTTTTAAAAGAAAAAATTCTAATAAAAGTTTTTCCATAAAAAAAAGAGGTTAATTTTTTAATTAAGTCCTATTCACCCCCCCTCTAGGACGTTTTTTAAGCTTCCGCATAATTTCATAATTAAGCACCTATCACACCCCCCAAGTTACATTTTGCTAGTTGCTTAGCAAAGAAAAAAACTAAGCAAATGAAACAACACAAACTAAAAGAGATGTGTAACGGTAGGTCGATTGAAGTCTCGTGAGGGTTTTCACACGGAATTTCAGACCTGTCATGCGCGCAGCTCATAGATACACCAAGCCAAGGTATGAAACTACCACAAAGATATTAGTAAGCAACAAGAGTTCCAAATGCTATTGAATCAAGGAGTAAACTCCAACACCTAATCGTAGCGTATGTGAGAGATATAAGCCTCGATCACAAGTGAACAATGGCTAACCGCTTTTTTCGGACTGAGTCTGGACTTCAATTCTCACCGTGTCATGCACTCAACAAATGAAATCACTCGAAACAAGGTGAATTTAGTACTCTCACGTGTGCGGTTGGAAGTTACGTAAGTGGAAGCAAAATATCTACCCATGGTGACATGGAAAGAATACTCTTTAAGGTAGACATGATCCCATGGAAGAAATGTCAAATTCCGAAACGCTTTCTCAATCCACAATCCACAATCACCACCCCTAAGATAAAAAAGGACTTTATTGGTTTTGTACTTTTGTCAACAATGAGGAAAAGCACCACCATTTAAACAATTCTTTTTCTCAAAAGTCAAACCACACATATTCACCATTCCCCTAGTAAGCTGGCTATCAGTTATGTGTTTCATCCTAAATCACACATTGCACCTGCGGGCATAAAGCGTCCTTTAAAAGCCTCCCAAACAACTAGAATTCGCGAGTGCGAAAATTGAGAGAGTGAGCGCAGAGCGAGGATTAAATGCTAGAGCTAACCATTTTGAAGGATTGTGTGACTAAGGTTTCATTACAAAGATATCAACCAAAAAAAGTTATACAATCAGGCTCTCTAGAAAAATAAATTACCTTTATACATATAGGTACACTGCCAACGCCACAAACAAACGCTCCCTTTTATTCAGTAATCGATTTTAGGCCGAAGCTCAATGCCTTCAACAAATAAGTCATATGTCCTGTAATCTCCTTCGAACCCCATCAACCGGATCTCTACTTCACCAGTATCTCCTTGCCCATTGAAAAACTCACCGAGTTCAGTCTCCATCCACTTATCCATTCTTTGCTGTGCAAACTGCCCATCAGAACTAAATCGTCGAATCGCCAACGAAACAATGTTGGTGATCTCGTCACCATCTCCGTCTCCATCTCCTCTTTTCCCATCAAATCTTACAGATGCCTTCGCGGAGACACCCTTATATCCATACTTTAGCGGCCCCAAATTGAACAAAAGGTACACTACATAAGTTGTTTTTGAGGACAACAATCGAGCCTCTATTTTGCCTGTAATATCAAAACGAGGTGCCGCCCGAAGATTGGCCTGCTCCCAGAATCTGCATGAGATAAAGATACAGAGATTAGGATCCTCTCATTCGAATTAATCTCATGTGAGATATGGCCTATGGGATGGGAATGGGACCCCCACGACTGCATAATGATGACCCGAGCCATCTATTTTTTAGGTTCAAATATGTAAATCATTCATGCTAGAAATCATAATAATGGGGTATTATTTGAATTTCATGTGTCTCGAGAAAAATAGATGGTCAACATTGAAATAAACCATTAGAGGAGGGAGGGAAAGAGAGAGAGAGAGACCTTGATTGTGGCAAGTACCTCCATGTCCAATTTACTGGATACCTTCCGCATTCAATTGCAAGCTCTCGGGCTCCTAGCATAAAACACTTTTTTCCACTAGCTTTATCTAAAGAGAAGCTCTGGTAACAAAAAAGAAAAGAAAAGAATATTGCGTTACGAAGAGCCTCTCCTCTCACTTGTAATATTTTATTGTTTGTGTGCAGGCAAACGTATAATGTGTTTGTGATTGTAGCAAAATTGTTAAAAAGAGGTAGGTAAACAAAAATGACACCGTCAAGGGGTTCTAGCCCGGTTGGATCTCATGGTTCTTTCCATATGAGAGATCAGGATTTAAGCCCCGTTGTGGGGGTTTGTGGGTTTAAGGCTATGGACAGCATCCAAACTCCTTGTGAACTAACTTATTAACCCCCGATGGGATGTATACATTATTTGGCCAAAAAAAAAAAAAAAAATGACACCTGCATCTACCCTTCATGTTGGATTCTAATTAACTAGCTCCTGCTTGTGAACTACCGGAACGATTATATTACAAGTAAAGGTAGCAAATGGGCGGGTTGATACGGGTCGTGAGTTAAATATGTGCGAGTTGGAAATGGGTCAAGACTCAAAAGTAACTGGGTTAGAAACCGGTGGGTTGAATACCTGTTCATTATACACATGAACCAGTTTTGGCGTATTAAACCAATATTTTTTCTAATAAGTAATCAAGCAGATGTCTATTTTATAGTTTCCCTGAAACCCGGCCCTTTGTTTCACTCTTATTCTTTACCCCTTTAAAACCCACCTAACCCATTTAAAACCCACTTAAACCCCATTTATAAATGGGTTGGTACAACAAACCCAGTTACAAATAAATGGGCGGATTCGATTGGGTTATAAGTGGGTGGACATGGTCGTATAATTAGGTTGGTGTGAAGATTGTCACCTCTAATTGTAAAGGTGCATTAAGAAATGAAGACCTTAAGTAGAACTGTCAAGTAGAACAAACACGTAAAAGTCATGTACCGATCAATATCTAATTGGAGCCAGAGCCGGGTTTGGACTAAAGCCGTAAAGTCACTGCTTTAGGCTCCTTAATTTTGACTAATTTTGGGGGCCTCCAATTTTTTAGGTTCACATAGTGGTTGTGCTTTCAAATGACTATAATGACTTATTTATGATTTTTTTTTTGTTTTCTTTAGTATTTTTAACTATGCTATATTATGAGTTGAGAGCCCAATTTGAAAAAATTCGTTTTAAGCTCCATATATCCTAGAGCTGGCCCTGATTTGGGAAAGAAGAAAGCGTAAATCAAGATGTAATCAAATGTACCCAACTCATTTTTTCCAAATTAAATGGACTCCGATCACATACGGATCGGTATTGGACCAACATAAGTTCTGATACAGTTGTTTTGCTCGATGAGCTCTATGACTACAAATCAACGAGTCCGATCATCGAATTGGACCCGAAATCGGGATCGAAAATGGCTGGAGTCAACTGCCTCCATCAATACAAGGAAAGCCCAAATTAGAAAAGGCCTAAATTATCCCATGTCGATTTCAAGCTTAAAAATTCTTGTGAATCATTTTCCTAGGATTGGCATAACTGAGATCCCTCTCTCCCATTTTGGTTACTTACCTTTTCATTTTGGACATCTCAAAACATTCGCATTCTTTAAACAAAAAAGCTATGCGCAAGAAAGTTTACACTAAACCATACACAGAATGTGGGCTATGTGAGAACATGAAATCGTGTTTTGCAAACACGCTTTTAAAAAAACACTCACATTCTGTATATAATTCGGTTTAATATTCCTTTCGCATATCATTTTTCTTCTTTAAAAAGTCACAACAAAAGTGTATGCGTTTCGATAAACTAACCCTCACAACAAAATTATTGCGTGTTTGTGGTAGTTGTGAGTACAAATTTTAAACTTCAACTTCAGGTTCTACCGCAGCTTTTAGATTCCGAATTTTAGTAGAAGCTGAGAAACATGTTTGATGCAGCTGCAAAATTATGAGAATTTCTTTCATTTTTAAAAATTCTTATGAATCATTTTCCTAGGATTGGCATAACTGAGATCCCTCTCCCCTATTCTGTTTGCTTACCTTTCCATTTTAGGACATCTCAAAGTGTTCCCATTCTTTAAAAAGTCAACAAAAGTGGATGCATTTCCATAAACCAACCAACCCTCATAAATGACTATAATTAGTCTTGAAAGTGGAATAATGCTTATAAATTTCATCAAATTTGCCATCGAGACATGCGTTAAAAAAATGAGGAATTGGGAAGCTGTATAGTGTATAGCATCTCCCGCACTTACAAATCCGAGCCATCCATGGCTCAGAATAATCCGAGCCTTTCATTGTCGAAATAGACGGCCTAATCCTACGGGTAGAGCGGGAGGTGCTCTACAGCACTCCCGGGTTTAGGACTCCAAACGAATCGAGCAGTTCGTCTCAGCTCGGCTCGCTAACACACGACTTGGCTCAGATCGTTTATGAACGAGCCGAGTAGAGCTTGACTTGTTCGACAAAAGCTCGGCTCGTTAAGTGAGGCTTGACTCGATTAAAGAGGATCGTTTAGTAAATGATTAAGCTCGGCTCATCAAGGCATGAGCCGGGCTCGAGCTCAAAATTGTTGGCTCATGTACTAAACAAGCCGAGCTCGAGGTCAATAAAGCACGACTTGGCTCAGCTGGTTTACAACCCTAGACCGGCCGGGTCAAAAAATTAGACGGATTAATATAAGAATCATCATATAATATTGATGCAAAAAGGTTACCAGTTTACCACCGTCGAGGAGGATAAAACCGTCAGCCAGGAGAAAGTAGAGCTGTTTCTTGGTGGAGAAGGCCACAGGGTACACCGACCTCGATATGATCTTCCGATGATCCGACGGCAGAAACCTGTCCCATACGCTGTCGGAATCGGCGACCGATTTGAATCCCCTCGAGACCGCCGAGAACCGGCACGCATCGCGAGGGGATGTCCGGGAGAGAATTCCTGACACCAGGCTTTCCGGCAAGGCCTCCTCCATCGTCTTCTCTCTCCCTTCCTCGGAGTCTTGGCAGTTGGGTAAACATAAATGAGAGCCCATCATATTCAGAAGTTGTTTGATGACAGATGAGTACTGTCAAAAGTTCGAGAGAATTTTCAAATGCAAAGATGTTGAGTGGTAACGTGCAGGAGACCAATGAGAACGATGTATTGGAATCCCTCGATGGTGACACCACGCCAACCTTAAGACCATATATAATTCTATGGATGCCGATTGACGAAATAATCAGAGCGGTTTATTAAACTCAAATAATCTTTTGGGTATTTTAAAGGGAAATGATTTTCACACCCCCATTTTACATTCCACACTCCTTTTTTGTCTTTATCCATATGAATTTACAATATTACCCTTACATGTGTGAAAAAGGTGTATTGAAGAAGGGCAATATTGTAAACTCATGTGAATAAAGACAAAAAAGGGAGTGTAAATTATAAAATGGGGGGTGTGAAAACCATTTCCTTGTTAAATTCAGTTTAATGGAATTAGTTTAGTGGTTTTAGTGGCTTCCTCACATTTTGTCATTATCCTTTTTTTTTTTTTTTTTTTTTCGCCTTTGATGGTTTTGACTTTAGTGGCTTTATCTTGGGTATATTAGAGCACCTCCAACTGTTTACATATAAAATTAACAAATCCAATAATTAATTGACACGTAATCAAATGTGCCAAACGTTGGCAATTACCTGTTGATAAAGACACACTGGATTAAAGGAATATATTTGAGTAAATACGATGTCGTATTGTATTCAAATATGAAAAGCAGTTATTGGCAGTTACAAGCCATTGCTGACGAAAAGGTTGACTTTGAAGCCATGATATTAACTAGGGGTGCTCACGGTCCGGATCGGTCCGGATTGGCATGAATCCAATCCTAATCCGCGAGTCACGGTTTTTTGAAAATACAATCCGTGTCCGATCCAAAAGTCTCACGGTTCGGTTCCAATCCGAACCGCGAGTCATGGATCGGTTCCGGATTAATCCGCGGATTTTCAACTTATTCGGAAAAAAATAACAAACAAAGGCAGTAAGGCACTAGCAAGTAGCAAATGCACTAAATAGAAAGTTCAAAGTTGGAAATCCCAATAAAAAACAACGAAGGCAGTTAGGCAGATAGTTATATAACTGAACAAAGGCACAAACTTATTTTACCACAAAGGATAGCAGATAGTTACTTCCGGTTTTCTCACAAAGACAATAGCAGATAGTTACTTCTAGTTCACTCACAAACAGAGAGTATATATAGTAGCACTTCTAATACTTTACCCCCTAGATTTTATAGAGAGAATAATATTCGCACCATAACTTCTACAACAGTACAACCAAACCGTAAGTCTACTAAATTAATAATATATAACTATAATTATAAAAGTGATAAAATTATATATAATAAAAATCTCACGGTCCGGATCGGTTAATCCACGGTTTCAAAATCAAAATCTGTGTCCGATCCAAAAGTCACGGTTTTTTATTTTTTGAATCCGTGTTCGGACCATTAATCCACGGTTAAAATCCAAAAGGTACGGATTGGTTCGGTCCGGACCGGATTCACGGTTCACCGGTTTTTTTGAGCAGCCCTAATATTAACTGCCAAACACATAAACTCCACGTGTGAACTTGGGAAACAAGGCAAATTGGCAGCTAGAACACGTGGAATACTTATCGAAAGGCAGTTATTCATTTTAACGTATAATCATTTGAGTTTGTTTAAGCAGTTGTGTAGATTCAAAATCAAAGCTTTTGGAGGAAGAATTTGAGGAATTCAAATTCAGACGTGAAGGAGGGAAGAAACTGCTAACTCAAAGAAGTAGAAGTTAGAGTTCGAAGCAAGCCAAAATTCAAATTTATTGAGCGGGAAGTTCAAACTGCAAGCAGCGTCTATAAATAGAAGAAATTGAAGAGTGAAAGCCCCCGGACAAATCTTCAACAAACAGCTATCAAAAAACTGATGCTTGGTTTGTTCATTGGCAAAGTAGTTTAGGTTTCGAACTCAGTTCGAAGTAGATTAGGAAGTAGTTAGGATTAATCTCGGTTGTTCTTGTAACAATCACCTGTTCGAAGTTCTTGTATCTTAAGTTGTAGACAATTTCGAAGTAAGTTTACTTTTGATTTATTAATCGAAGTGTCTTGTTTCTTTTTGTTCTTCGATTTCCTAAGTTTGTTGGTTTACATTTCTTCACTTGTTGAGAAAATCCTCTTAATTGAGGTAATTGAACCAATAAAACACAATCGCCTGATTAGATTTGTTTTTTCCAAAGTTAATCTGAGGGAGGAGATTGAAACTCTCTCTGGCACGCTCGCACATAATTATTTTCTATTGCAAAGAAGTAAAAGAACCAAACACCAACATCCTAAGCATCTCTATCTCCATTTTGGCAAGAAAAAAGGGGTTTTGGCTAGTGGTATGAGGCAAGAGCACGCAGCAGTCTAGCTATCGTCACTCGCCATCTTCTTCTGCGTCATCTTCTTCTGTGTCATCGTCATCTTCGCATGGGCGCGTGCATCACACACACCGCGAGTAGATCTTACTCGCCGGCACGCGCCACCTTTGACCGGCGTGTGTGGCGGCCACGGAGCTCCGACGGCGACGTATCTTGCACCAATCTTCTCGTCTTGACGTCGGCTACACTGTGGGTGTCTCAAAACGATTTTAGCGCAATTATTCCGACGGTCTACTTTTTCCAGTGAGCGACGGAGAGAGAGAGAGGGGTGTTGGCGATCTCGCTCCGATCTCGCCATACCTCTCCTGTTGTGGCAAGGTACTATAGCGGAAATCTTCTTGGCGAGGCTGCTGGGCACCGGAAATGGGGTTTTGGCTCGCCATCTTGCCTTCGCCGGACTTATAGAGATGTTGTTGTAGATGGCCTTATAAAAAATACTTGGGTAAAAGTAAAATTTTTTGGGCTCGTAGATTCCTCTCATCTAGATGAATCAATACTTTACAAAAGCTTGGCACAAAACTACCAAAGACCCAAAAAAAAAAAAAAGCCACTAAATAAAACGAAGGAGAACAAGGCCTAAGTTGTTGATCCAATTGTCAATTTTTTTATTTTTTTTTTAGAATTCAGGATTTTAAATTTTGAATGATTGGAGCCGTTCATTAAATTCAAATAATTTTTCAGGTGATTTGTTAAATTCGGGTTAATTGGATAAGTGTAGGTTATTGATCTAATTGGTGAAATTTTTTTTTATTTTAATTCAGAATTTAGGATCTTAAATTCTGAATGAAAAATTGGGACACTCGATGAAACACGTATAATAATCCAATTAAACTAAATTTTGGTAGAGGCCACTGGACAAATTATTTTGAAGTTAATAAACTGCTTGAATTGTTTGTGTGGAACCCAAAAAGTGCCCCAAATGTATGCCCAATTTGTGCACCATCATTGCATTTCCCATAGGTACCCATGGTTCGGTTCCCCAAAATATTACCAAGCTATTGCAGCGGATCCTTCCTCTTGGTATTGTTAAAAATTATCAGAGCGGTTTATTACTTATGGTGTTGCACTTGTGTGACTCTGACATAATACCACGATGTTGTTCTACGACTCTAACGTATTATTCTAGGTTTTAGAGACAAATAGGAGGAGTTCTACAGCTTGGGAACTTATGGAGTTGAGCAGGACACCGTTGGGGCTGACGGCCATACCGATAAATAGGGATAACCCTAGCTCACCTATTACAGAATATTAGGCTCAGTTTTCCAAAAGATTTTAGCACTCAGGTGCTAAAATCATGATATTTCAAATCAAAAAATGAAGTGGTTCCGTGAATCGTTTTTCGATTTTTTTAGCACCAAATTAAAGTACACGATGATTACTTTAATTTGGTGCGAAAAAAATTGAAAAACGAAACACGGAGCCACTTCATTTTTTGATTTGAAATATCATTATCTTAGCACCTGAGTGCTAAAATCTTTTAGAAAACTGGGCCTAAATGTATTGGTAAGGAGATTTATGTAATTTCTATGATGGAATATTGGTGCTCTTATTATTCTTATTAAATAAATTAACGTTTCCTAAAGGGTAAATTACACTGACCTCCCCTGAGGTTACTGACATTTTCACTGACCTCCCCTCTGGTTTTGAAAATTACGTTAACCTCCCTTACTTTACAAACTAATATGCACACACCTCCCTTGCCGTTAAAATTGACTTAACGGTGTTAACTTTGAGTGCTATAAGACTATTATGCCCTTCCTCGCAAACAATTTATATTACATTATCATTACCTATTTTATGTTAACACATATTGATAAAAAAAGAGTAAGATATTAAATTGGACAAATCTTAAAAAAAAAAAATACACTGTTAAAAAAGAGGGCTGAAAATTATTTAAATAAATTAGAAGGAAAAAATACACTACATTAAAAAAAAGGGATTAAAATTTTTACTGTTACTATCTTGTTTTCAAAACTTGGCACAAACTTTTTTCCTTTTAAATATTTAAGTACTCCAAATTTTTTCCCTTTTTTAATATAGTGTATTTTTTCCTTTTAATTTATTTAAATAATTTCGAGCCCTCTTTTTTAACATATAGTGTATTCTTTTTTAAGGTTTGTCCAATTTAATATCTTACTCTTTTTCGTCAATATGTGTTAACATAAAATAGGGATTAAAATTATTTAAATAATCTAAAAGGAAAACAAAATCCACTATATGTTTAAAAAGAGGGTTAAAATTTGGAGTATTTAAATATTTAAAAGGAAAAAATTTGTGCAAGTTTTGAAAACAAGACAGTAACAGTAAAAATTTTAATCCCTTTTTTTTTAATATAGTGTATTTTTTCCTTCTAATTTATTTAAATAATTTTCAGCCCTCTTTTTTAACAGTGTATTTTTTTTTTTTTAACGTTTGTCCAATTTAATATCGTACTCTTTTTCGTCAATATGTGTTAACATAAAATAGGTAATGATAATGTAACATAAATTATTTGCGAGGAAGGTATAATAGTCTTTTAGCACTCAAAGTTAACACCGTTAAGTCAATTTTTAACGGCAAGGGAGGTATGTGCATATTAGTTTGTAAAGTAAGGGAGGTTAATGTAATTTTCAAAACCAGAGGGGAGGTCAGTGAAAATGTCAGTAACCTCAGGGGAGGTCAGTGTAATTTACCCTTTCCTAAATTAGTGGCGTTATAATAAATGTGTTTCAAAATTCATCTATTAATGAAATCCGATCAACTTAAACTTATTGGCGTGGTCATCGTTATCCACAAAAATCTAATTATTGGCGTGGTCAACGAAGAAATTTTGGTTTTCCAAACCCAAACGAAGGATGGAAAGAAGTCTTTTAGTACATTTTATCATCCATTGATGTTCCGTGAATCTTTTGTTTAGTTTTTCCGGAATGGGGATGGTGTTGTCCATGTTGGGCTAGGCACAGCTGTCCGTGCTCGGCGATGGACGGGTCAAATTTGTTTAGACAAGATGTGATCTGAGTCGTCAATTACCGAACATGGACGACAGTGATTGGATAACATGGATGCTGTCTCTTTCCTTCAAAATATTGAAACTACTTGTTCACATCGGCAAGGGAACTGAAAAGCATAAAATTATTAATCGAAGCCGAAAAACATTAACAATAAAATGACCTTAAAAACACTAAAGACGATAAAAACCTGTATTCAAAATTTATGAATAGTATTGTTTTTTAAACTACTATTAGTTTAAAAATTTACACATATTTAATAAAGACAAAAAAAAAAGAGACAAGAATAATTTGGTCCAACATTTTATGAGTATTGCAGGCATAATTTTAAGATTTCTATTTTTATTTTTGTCTTTCAAGGTGTTTTGATTCCAGTTCAGAAGAATCGGTATCTTCGTCCGTACAAGAAGTTTTCTAGTGCCGGGCGGCAGGCGGCACCACGTTGCTATGCCTGGGCACAATTTCAGTCGTCTATTTCGGTATTAGGCAGTCCGAATTTAAAGAGAGAAAGAGGATAGAGTGTTGTTGGGTGAGAGGAGAAAGAGTCAAAGAGGGTTTTAATTTCGGTCGTTCAAAACACTTTTGAGCGGCCCAAATGTGTTGCTCGAGCGCCACGTAGACACGGATTTGGCACTCAAATTAGGGCACCATTCTCGAAAATTTCAAGGACCCTCAAAACACTAGACACAATCACTGCACCATCTATGGCGACCAAAAGCAATTCCACCTGTCGAGAACCCCGAAGTACCAATTGGACCTCTCAAAGGAAAAACCTACGGGTACAGAAACTTAGGGCCGGAAAATGTACCAAACTGCTTGGGGGACTCACTTTTGGGTCCCACACGAGCGATCCGAACCGTTCATTAAAAACGGTGAGGCTTTGGTTTAAGCACTTCTAACCGTCCGATTGAGTTGAAATTTTGTGGGGCCCCTCGGAAAAATGTTTTAAGAATAATGAACGGTTCGGATCGCACGCGTGGGACCCAAAAGTGGATCCCCCAAGCAGCTCGGTACATTTTCTGGCCCTAAGTTTCTGTACCTCAAGTCGGGTCCCCTCTCAAAGCCCCCTTCCGACGGAAGATTCTCAGCCATTACCAACGAAAATGATTGTGACACACACACTCAACCACACACACTCACATGCGGTGGGGCCCACACAACCACACACACTCACATGCGGTGGGGCCCCGGGGCCCCACCGCATGTGAGTGTGTGTCACAATCATTTTCGTTGGTGAATAGTGATACATCTATTCCATTACCAAACCTCCCGCCCGAAATCGTTGGCGAAATACTCCTGAGACTTCCTGTCAAGTCTCTGCTGCGATTGAGATGCGTTTGCAAATCATGGCGTTCTTTAATTTCCAATACCAAATTCGCCAAAACCCATCTCAGTCTAGCATCTATGAACACTGATTTTACCATCATAGACTCATTCTAAGCAGTTCACATCCCCATACTAATGCCAAGTCATGCTCTCTTTACTCTATTTATCATGAGAATTCTCATAGTGCTGTTCAGCTTGATTGTCCTTTGAAACTACCTGATCTTCCTATTGCGATTTTTGGTCTATGTGATGGTTTAGTGTGCATCGGAAATAGCAGGGAAGTGTTTTTATGGAACCCGTCTACTAGGAAATACAAGGGATTGCAGGACGTTTATTCGCCGCACCTTTGCTTTGTGCAACGGTTTGGTTTTGGTTATGATGAGAGTATTGATGATTACAAGGTGGTGGGATTCTTTGTTGATGATCATACTAGGGGTTCTGAGTCCAAAGTGAAGGTGCATGCATATACATTAAGGTCTAATTCATGGAGAAGGATAGGAGACTGTCCTCATTATCTTCCTCCACATGCTTTAGGGACATTTGTGAATGGCCCCTTCCACTGGATCCACTTGTCTGCGATTGATGAGTCCAATGATATTATTGTTTCTCTTGACTGGGAGAAGGAAACGTATGGAGATGGTTGTTTTGACTTATTGTTGGGAGTTTTAAATGGATGCCTGTGTGTACTCTGTAACTACTTAGAGGTTTGTTTTGATGTGTGGGTAATGAAGGAATATGGTATTAGAGATTCTTGGACCAAGTTGTTTGTCATACCTTATGTGTCACATCCATCGAATTGTCCGTATTCCGCAGCGTTGTGCATTTTGGAGAGTGGGTGAAGTTTTACTAGATAGGGTTACGCATTTAGTTCGGTACAATTCCAAAGATGGCACATTTAGCTATTCGGTGATTCATAACATTTTTTTGTGCCCATACGTACATTGAGAGCCTTGTCTCGCCTGACTCCGATGCTGGAGAATTAAGGTAAGTTCAAATGTTTGATTATGTCCTAACTCTTGTTAATGCACACTGTGTTTGTATTCGTTTTTTTTGTGTCCTTGTACTCTCCAAGTGATGTACTCGATGTTGTTTTTATGTGTCAAACTAACTGATTCTTAGTTCACTTAAATCAATTCAGGTGATAAGACAAATCCCCTTGTAGCGCGACGTTCTTTGATGATAAGCTGTGAACCCATATCCTTCTTTTTTTAAATCAACAAAGACCTAATTGGGTGGAGAAATTGTAAATTTTGAGTCTGGACTGATTGATTTATTTTCGCACCTGTTAAGTTATTCGTTTTACAAGAAAATGTGTTTTGGAGTTGGAACTTGGAACTCTTTCCCTGGATTCATTGCTTGTTGATATGAAACATTTGGGAAGTTTTAGGGACAACAAGAGGGCTTGGAAATGGGTGTTTTTTCTCAACTTCACAACTATATTTTTTCGAGGAAAAGATATTTAAGTCATTCGATCACCTTTGTCTAATTCTTTCTGGGCAATAATTTCGATTTACAGCTCAGTTGTCTTGTGTTCCATTGTGGTTTGATCAAATTTCTTCATTAGCCTATCTTCTACATGCTTCAGTTCAATTACGAATTGCTACTTCCATGGTAGCTTTGAACCATGTTTTCTTCTCAATGTTCCAGCTTATGTACGCTTTTTTCTAAGTTTGACTAAGAGTGAGGCTTCTGAAATGGTATCGCCCAGCTTTGGTTTTGACATGTCCGGATTTGAAATTATCTGCACATCTCTCTCTCTCTCTCTCTCTCCCACCAACTGTTCAAGAACTTTGAAAATTCTTCAGTATGTGGCTTTCTGTTTTGTGGTTTCATTCGGGAACACACAGATAAACAAAACAGTAGAAAAGCATGAAACCATTTCCCCTGAATTCTTTATGTAGGAGAATTGTTTCAAAAAAAGAACTTATTCTATGCTTACTCCATTAATTTAGAAAGGACCTCAGAGGGACTTAGACATGCCTTTCTTTGGGGAGGATGTTAAATTAGTTGCTTTTCAATTGAGGGCCTTTAAACCACCTGGTCTTGATGTCTTTACTGAGCTTTTTATGGAAGGAACTGGGATGTTGTTGGGCAGGACATCTCCCTTTTTGTATTGGTTTTTTTGCACTTTGGCATTATGCTTAAGGAGATCAATTGCACCTTTATCAGTCTCATTCCTAAAGCCTTAGTCCTATCACAGTGAATGATTTTCGGCCTGTAAGTTCGTGCAATGCCTTATACAAGATTATTGCAATATTGTTGGTGAATCGACTTTGCCCAGTTATGACTTAGCTTCAGATTTTAGAATGTGTGTCCAAGGGAGGTTATTTCAGATTTTTAGCTCATTAGTTGCTGGAGTTAATTAGGCATAAGAAGGGTGGCAAGAAGTCGTGCTTTGCTTTGAAGCTAGACATTTGTAAAGCTTATGATTGGGTTAGTTGGAATTTCTGGTGTGAAGTTCTTCTATGGGGTTTAGCCCCAGGTGGTTTAACCTAACTTAACATCTTCGGTCTCTTTTTCTGTGTTAATCAATGGTGCTCAGACAGGTATTCCATCCCACGTGTCGGTTAAGGCAAGGTGGTCCGTTATCGCCTTACCTGTTCATTCTGGTTGGTTAGGTCCTTTCGGCTGGATGAGGAAGATTGCCTAGACTCTCTCATCTGCTCCTTCCTCTTTTTCTAATTTTCGGGTGGCAGGCCTTATAGATTGACAGCGTTTCTGTTGGCACTGTCCTCTCCATAAGGTCTTATTTCCTGCGGATGTAGTCGCTAAAAATCTTTTTTTTTTTTTTTTTTTCTTTTTTTTTTGGTAATGAAGAGTATCTCGATGGACCTGACTAATCTCTCCATCCCCTCCCACAACCCTTTTGACGCATTTGCGTGAGGTGAGGTGGCCCCAAGTACAAATCACTGCCGAGAAGAATTGACCCTATGACCTTGGATTGGAAAGTCCCGTCGTGACAAATCGATTAGCCACTGTGACAACTCTCTTGAGGTTGGTCGCTAAAATGTTGGCCATTTATTACCTTGCTCGATGTTGACAATGAAGTTGTGTGGGATCGAACTAAGGATTGAGTGTCTGTATTAAATCTGCTTATTTTGCAGTTGTATTTGAGAAATTTCCAGGTTGGATTGGTGAAGGGGATTTTACGTTATGGAGAACAGGAGAAGGGTTTGGGGATTCAACCCTGCCGAAACTGGCTGATGGAGGATGTATAGTTTAAGGAATATTCTATCCTTATTTTTGAAAGAAAAAAAACAAAAGGCAAAAGAATTGTCAGAGCTCAGCTCTCCTCCATGGTTTAGCGCACTCTCTCTCACAATACAAAAAGCCGAGAGCGAGAAAAGAAAAAAAATATATGTTTCTATACAAACAAGTCTCCGCCACTTACCGATAGCCACAAATTTATTGGAAAAAAAAATTGTTCAACCTTACCAAAAAATTCATTGTCCAAAAAATTCATTGGTCGCTAGAATTACACAATAACGATTATATAGCTAAAAAAAAAAAAAAGTACAGATCGAATTCCCAATGGGGAGAGCATCTCCCAAAATAGTCGCGATTATACATCCAAATTTATCACTGACCAGGTTAGCTATTACTAGGGATTAGGGGTGAGCAGAAAATCCGTCAAACCGTGAATCCAATCCAAACCGATTGGTTTGGTTCGGTTTTTTAGTAGTGTGGTTTGGTCCTGGTTTAAAAGAATTAGAATCCGTAGTCAATGGTTTGGTTTGTGGATTTACGTTCATGGTTCCGGTTCTAATCCGATCCGAACCATGTATATATATTAGTATTTATATGTATTTATATGTTTGTGTATGTATTTATATATGTAAGGCATAGTGAACAAATTACTTCCTAATTTAATTTATTCATTATTTCTTCTCTAGCAAGATTTTATTTTGTCTAAGATTCACAACTTATTTAGTCATAGCAAATAAATTCAGTGATGAAATTCTCCATTCCAATTTTGATTCCACAACACGTTTCTATTTTTCCAAATTTCTATACATGATTCTGTCATAGCCTATTCCTATTCCTATTCCTTGATTTCCTTCGTTGCCATGATTAGTTACCCTAAATTTCTATATATGAGGACCTCTTCATATTCTATATAAACCTAACGTAGTAAATCTAAATTTTAAAAATTCTAAATATTTTACGGAAATAATATCTCAATTTTAAGCAAACCGCGGTTCGAAACCGAATCCGATCCGTATTTTAATGGTTTGGATTGGTTTGGTTCTATGCCTTTTGTGGGTTGGTTTGGTTCACCAAATTCATAATCCGTAGGTAGTGGTTTGGTTCTTGGTTTACTACAAATCCGAACCAATCCGGTCCATGCTCACCCCTACTAGGGATGACAATTCAACCCGCCCTACCCCGGCCCGATAGGATAGGATTTTTTTTTCTATTTTTTTGGGTAACGGGTAGGTGCAGAGGGTGATTTTGAAAAACCCGCCAGGATTAGGGTAGGGGCAGGAGCATGGTCACCCCGCCCCGATATTACCCGCCTCAACATATATATATATATATATATATATATATATATATATATATATATATATATATATATATATATGTATAATTATATTTATATATATGAAATTATATTTTCTCCCTTATATGCATCAAATTTTATTTGTATTCTTATAACTTTATTTTTACGACTAAAATGTAACATTAAATAGTAGATTTTCGTTAAGTTGTGAAAGTTGTTTGTGAACTCTTATCATTTGTGTTCACTAATATTGGAGTCTAAAATATACTTTACCAATATGTGAAAAAAATAGGGGCTGGGCGGGTAAACCCGATACCCGATAGGGGCGGGGGCGGGGGTACCCATAAATTACCCGGTCGGGTTAGGGGAGGGTTAGGGGGTGGTTCGGGAATTTTAGGATCGGGGCCGGGATCATCAAAACCCGCCCCAACATGCCCCATTGCAATCCCTTGTTAGTACAGTTGTTCTTATGTATATTTGTCATTTATTTTGTAAGTAGAGAAAAGAAAATGTTTTACTTATATATATTTGTTTTTTTATTTTATTTTATAGATTTTTGAAAGTAGAGCAGATATGTTAGTTTGGGTGCGGAGAGTTGATCTCAAAAATAAATAGTATTGTGGTGATTATTAAAAATTCTGCTAATGTTGCTGAAGTGCATTCTTGGTTGTGAAAGAGGAGGAAAGTACAAACCGCCACAGTATCTAGTTGAAGGGCAATCCTTGCAAAGAAATACTGGGACTAAAAAAATGTGATTGCCCATTTGAGCTACGAGATAAACCAATACCTTGAGACTGTGTCATGCAATTGCCATTGTAACAAATCTCTAGGATAGAAAGAATTTTAGGCTCTGGTTGGAACTTAAGAGAAAAAAAGAGAAAATAATTAAGAAAAAAATTAGATGAAAAACTAAATAGAAAATGAGAGGAACGTTAAATAAGAATTTGAATATTTTCCTTCCTCTTTTTTTAAAACCAACAACTTTCCCTAATTAAGATCCAAACAGAGCCTTAAAATTTTGTAGAGAAGTTTCATCTCTTAACCGAACATACAAGAAAATACTCTGGTCCAGAGGTGGAAGGGGGTGAAGGGGGGTGTTTGGCCTATTGGCTCCCCCCAATTAAGCGAAATTTGCAATCTTACTACCGCCACTCCTCCTCCGATCTTTTCGTATTAGGCATTGTTCATAAAAATTTGAATTTCCAACAAAGTAACTACAATTTAGTACTAGGATGAGGGGCCAGGAAATTTTTTTGGATACAGAATGAGTATCACGTGGCCATGTCGAGCACGATCTCAGCCGTTCAAGAGTGTTTTGGACGGCTGAGATTGATTCCCTCTCTCTCCTCTCACCCGACCACTCTCTCTCCTCCTTTTCTCTTCCTCTTCCGGACTGTTTGATCGTATTTTGGACGATTAAAATTGCCGAATGAGTACCATGTGAGCAATACCCGCTCGGCACTGAAAAATTTCTTACGGGCCAGACAAGTGGAGCTGAGGAAAGAGACTAAAACCCTATCTATACTCTCCCTCTCTCTCTCTCTCTCTCTCTCTCTGTGTCCTCTGTCAAACGACAGTTGGGGGATTTCGCAAGAATTGGAGACAGAAATGCAAGTAATAAAAGCGTGCGAGTCTTTTACTCATCTTCTTCCACAACCTACTCATCGAATCCAAATCCCGAAAGAAACAAGACGTTGCTTAGGTCGGCGGGAGCTCTGCTTCGACGGCATTTCCTCTCTCTCTTCCGAACCACATGGCCACGACTCTCCCCACGACGTTTCTCCCCATTCCAATCCCACTCCAAGGTATTGCTCAATTCTATCAGCGCTGCTTTGTGTTTTTATTGTGGTCATATTTCATTGGCCAAAACAATAGTGTGTATATTTCATCATTGGATGGAAAAAAGAGTCCCATATCCCGGTATTATATCATTGGGCCGCGCTACGGAATGGTGGATTGGTCCATAATTAGTGTCCCGAGGTGCGCGAAAGTTGGGTCAGGCAGCTGAGTTTTCGAAGAAAACTATCCCTTGATATTCTTATTGGCATATTTTTCAATTTGCTTGATTCTAGGACTCTGGGGTCTTAATTTGATTTCAGAATTTTTGATTTCAGATTTAGAGAAGCTGAGCTTTTTATTTATTTAATATATATGTATATCCGAATGTTTGTTCTGTCTAGCAAGCGCGCCCTGACTATTTCCGGGGCCTAAAGTTTGGTGTTTTTTGGATCATATTTAGATTCTAAATATTTTAAATTTTGGTTTGTAACTTTTTAGCTTGATAATAATTTCATAACTAATAATAGACAAAGGTAGTACACTAGTACTAAACAAGTTTATGTGTTTCTACAAGAATCTTAAAACTGTTCCTGCCACTACTACAAACATCCCATAGGAGTGGTAGTTGTGCAACGAATCAATTGTAGTAATCAATCATTCGGAAATACAGTAATCAATCATTCGGAGATACAGTCAATCACATGTCTGTACAGCCAATCAAAATAGGTGACATGAGACTAAATTGCCATTGAAAATCAACTTTGTTATTGCGCTGGAATTGAGTTATTAATCGTTGTAATGATATTAGGATTGATCAAGATCATAGCAACGATTTGGTTGAAGTAATACAGAAGAGCTCTCCTTTCACAACACGACGGATGTTGTTTTCAAGTGTATTCATGTACTCATGTTATCTTCCTTCAAGGTACTTATCAGGTTTGCACAACTCAGCTTTGTTTCCTTTTGAGTCAATTTCCTATTATGCACCTTTTGCTACAATGACCATAAAGAAAACACCTTTTGGTATAATGAAAAGGATTCAATATTTCAATGTAGCTTACTTTTTGTTACAGTTCAATGATTGGGGACTAGATGAGTTCTGTTGTTGTTATTGTGCAGTTCAATGTAGCTCATTGGCTTTTAACAATGTAATAGCTTTTCATTCGAATGGCCTGCACATTCTTTTGGCATTGTCAAGCAGTATGGTATACGTAAATATTAAGTTAAATGCTATTAGTGGATATATCCATACACTTAAGGTTTATCTTTATTCACCTGATTTTTCTTAACGATCTAGGTTCAGATTTTAGGTGCCCTTTTTTTGTACTTATCTGCAGTTTCTCTCTGATCATGTATTTGAACTTTTGGATATACAGCCCATGCTTTAGGGGATCCATCTGTCACAATCGAAGAAGTTACACCGCCTGTTTATCCTTCTGGGGGACTCTTCCCTTCTGAGGTTCGCTTTCAATTATTTCAGTCAATTTGCCCTCCTGCTCTCCTTTTCTTTCGGAACGGTTCATTTGTCAATTTCACATTCCCTCAGCGATGGGTTTCTTATGGTAGTTCAGGTGATTTGTGTTTTTTATGGCAGGAAAGGATTGTGAAGCTCTTTGAGAAGAACACTTATGCCGTTGTCAACATCTTTGATGTAACGTTGCGTCCTCAGCTAAATGTTACGGGTATGGTTGAGGTAATCCTGTGCATTGTTTGGACAAGTTGTGTTCGAACTTTTTTATGGTGCAAACAAGATTCTACATGTATTCTGTGGCATGTGCACTAAATCATCATTATTATTGTGTAAATAATTTGTGGAAATTGTGTACTTCAACTATATTGTCTTCTCGTGCTTGGACATGGCAGATTCCTGAAGGTAATGGTTCTGGAGTGGTTTGGGATGGACAAGGTCACATAGTGACAAATTATCATGGTAAGTCAGCTAATAATTTAAGTGCTTTTGCATGCATGAATGATGACACCGCAAGATATAGGTATTACAGATAGTTGAATTTAGCTACTGTGCACTCTGTTGTCATTCACGTGGTTGGGTAGTAAGTGTGTTATGCCTTCGTTAACTATGTAGATGATAATGCTATTTAATCATTTCAAATGACAATATGGAAACTCAATCATTTCAAGTTCACTTACCAAAAAAAAAAATCATTTCAAGTTGCAACATGGGGTTTGAAAATATGAGTAACCCAATTTTCTTTACATTGTCCAGTAATAGGTAATTCCCTTTCGAGAAATCCTAGTCGTGGGCAAGTTGTTGCACGAGTTAATATTCTTGCTTCAGAAGGGTGAGTTCCACTGTGACGTATGCCCGTATTTCATAGATTGAACTGCATATTGGATGTCTGGTCGGGTCATATGGGATGGCCAAATCTCAGTTAATTTGATATTCTTACTCTTTTTGCCCCAGTTCTTTACTGTGCTTGGTTTTTGAAAAGGGTCCAAAAAAATTTCGAGGGCAAGCTGATTGGTGCAGACCGTGCTAAGGATCTTGCTGTGTTGAAGGTAGAATTTATCTCGAAGCTCTTAATACCGCATGCAATTCTGCCTTTTTGTTGATTATTGGCAATTCCATACGTATGTTCCCTTCTCTGAGTTTCCAAAGCCTGGATTTATGCAGCACCGACCCCGTCATGCGACACCACACAGACACTCTGACATGCAAATTTTAGAAAGTTGAGAGGATGCGACATGCTTTTTTTTGTTTTGATTGGCAGATTTATGTGTCTTTATAATCAATAGCATAAGAGGAAAGACTTTTCTAAGTTTTGATAAGATTCTTAACTATTTCGCTTAACACCCCTGACGTGTCTTGTGAGTGTCCTGAGACTGTCTAGAGCATGTTGTAGAGTGTCTCCGGAGTGTCCACACCAAAAACGTAGAGAAAAAATTGGACACTTCGGACTTGAGTGCCGGACACATGTTGGGGTCCGAAAAGTGTCTGACACCGGTATGTTGATACTGGCTGCTGCGTATAGCAAGTAGTTATGACAGGGTTTGCATCACTAATTACAGAAATGCCCCAGTCTAGATTTCAGGGGGCTGCCTCCAAACCCCAAAACGTTAGCGAAGCACGACCCAAATTGAATTAGGCTTCGCCAAGCCTAACAGTCGCTGCTTGGTACTTCCAATTTAATTTCTTCATCCAATGAAACTGGGAGTCTGTCATTCCGGATAACATAACAAGTTTTCTACACATCAATCAATGGCGTTGTGGCTATCTTTAAAATTGCTTTGCGGATATGTATTGTTCATACTGTATGCTCTCACTCTGCATATTTGGTGTATCGATATTGGGAGAATGAAGCCTTAACATCATAAGTATCACAATAGGTCGAAGCCTCTGAAGAATTGCTGAGGCCTATCAAGGTTGGGCCGTCATCTTCTTTAAGAGTAGGCCAACAATGCTTAGCTATTGGAAATCCTTTTGGTTTCGATCACACTCTCACTGTCGGGGTTCTTAGCGGACTGAATCGAGACATATCTAGTCGAACCGGAGTCACAATTGGTGGGGGTATACAGACAGATGCGGCTATTAATCCTGGAAACAGGTATTTCATTGGGAATATCAATTCTCTGCTTCTGATTTCTCTCCTCTCTGTTTTCTCTGGGGTTCTCTCCTTTCATCACTTGTAAATTACATATGATGTAACTTTTACATTTCCAATGGTGTTCATGGATTCATGGCAGTGGAGGTCCTCTACTGGATTCTAAAGGGAATTTAATTGGGATCAACACGGCTATATTCACTTCAACGGGTACTTCGTTTTCTCCGCCTTTCTTGTGTACTATCAGAATCTGAAAAGAATAGTGGAAGTTTTTTGTACCTAGTTGTTAGTAGTGGTCATAGTAAAAGCACTCTTTGATGCCTATACACCACATTTGCTTGATTCCTCTCCAAATAATCCTCCTCAGATACATTTAATGATATGTTTTTATTGGTGCAGGGACATCTGCAGGTGTAGGGTTTGCGATTCCATCCTCGACTGTCGCAAAGATAATACCTCAGTTGATCCAATTTGGCAAAGTATGTTCTCTTGCTACTAGTTCAGATTCTTTCTTTTGTTAGGCCTCCTCTATTCCAAATTTCCAATCGTTTGCGCATTCACAACTTGGCTTTAGAACTGCTACCGCCATTTCGAAAATGATTCTTTTGGAAACCATTTTTGCAGGAATTTTTTCGATATGAGGCATGCCGAACAATTTTCTTACGTTTTGTTCCACTATGTTAGGTTTATCGAGCTGGCTTAAATGTGGATATTGCTCCCGACCTGGTTTCAAATCAACTTAATGTTCGGAATGGAGCTTTGGTTCTGCAGGTATGCTTCCATAATTGTCAATGCTCCAACACTACTTTATATTGGTGTTCTGTCCTGAAGTTTGAGTATGTCTTAAATTTACGTTTTGTGTTGTAGGTTCCAGGAAATAGTCTTGCTGCGAAAGCTGGGATACTTCCCACTACAAGGGGCTTTGCTGGTAATATTGTGCTGGGGGATATAATAGTGGCAGTGGACAACAAACCGGTGAACTGTTTCTTATTCCCACTCTTTTGATGATATTTTCGTGGTTGTCTCAATTTGATAAAGCTGCAAGCTTAGTTCTTTCTTATCCAAAAATTGATAGGCTAAGTCATATTCTAACATACTGGCACCTCATGGAAGGTCAGGAGTCTGGACCAAATTTTCTAGGTTTTCCAGCCATGGCTCGGATTTTGGTTGTTGCTATCTAGTCAAAATTTTGTGCAATCTTTTCACGAGTGTGGAAATTTTGTTACTCTTTTTCGTATTGTTGAAACTTAAGCAAATGTTTACATAAGAAAATATGGAACTTAGGGCCTCAATGATATTTTAGTATACCAATGTGTTCTGTAGTTGGTACCTGGGATCAGATTTCTTTTTGCTTACACAATATCTAAGAGGTAAGGGGTTAGTTGAAATTTTTTTTTTGCCATCTATGGCCCCCCAAAAAGGAGAATTTTTGGCACTCTTGAATATTTCTGGTTATAGTAAGTTATTGAGCAAGGACGATATTTTAATAGGTAACATTGCAGAAACGCAAATTAGGTCAGAGTCGTTTTGCATATAAATATTTGCTGAAGCATACTATCTGCTATTACATACTTCAATATCTGTTTTCACCTTCTTTTGGGTTGGCAATTTGTTTGGTGCATAAAAAATAGACTTCTCAAAATGAATCGGGCACATGAAGCAGAGCGTATCGCTTGCCGTTCTTGTCGTTTGTAAATTCCACAGTCTATCACTTACTGTGTTGCTTTTTCGTTGAACAGGTTAGAAGCAAAGCAGACCTAGATAGAGCATTGGACGACTATAATGTTGGTGACAAAGTCCTCTTGAAGATTCAGAGGGGCAACGAGAACTTAGAGCTGTCTGTACCTTTAGAAGAAAAAGATAAATGACAAAGGGATTAATAGTCCTTTATTTTTTTAGTTTTTACCTTCATAATTGATTTGGAAAGAGAGAGATGTCACCCTCGAATTTGTGAGCGAGAGCAAGAGAACCTGAAATGAGTGATGGCAATTTTTACTCCTGTACTTGTGAATTGTGATGCATTGAGTACATGGTTACCAAAGGTTGTAACTTGTAAACAAATTGAAATACTCCCTCCGTCTCTTTTTTTTAGTGTGAGCTTTTCTATTTTGAGAGGTTCTTTAATAAGTGTGTTTTGAAAAATTAATAGGTGAAACTGTATACAATTATTATTTTGTCTTGTTAAAAGTTAGCGGATAAAGAGTTAATGGATAAAAATGGCGGTAAAAGTTGATGTAAAACATGTAAAGTGGAGTTAAAAATTGATGTGAAAGGTGTAATGGTGATATTTTTTTTAGTAAGTTAGATTTACGAAGCAATACGCTTAAAAAGGGAAGGTGGGAGTAACACTTACCTCATGAATGAATTATTTTAATCATATGCAACGATGCATTATTTTGGTCGTTTTCGAACGCAGGTATCTAGATATAGATCTAGACACAAAATCTGACATAGAATCTATTTAGAATTGTTTGATGCACATAAGTACCATATGATACACGCGGGGCTTATAAGCATGGAATTCCTTAAGGCAAATGTTAATATCAAAACTGTTTTTGATTGTGCCAAAACTTCAATTCGTAAAATGCTTGTACTTATGTGTAATGTACATGCCTTTATGAGTACAAGCATTTTATGCATTAGAGTTTTGACACAATCAAAAACAGTTTTGGCATTATCACTGCCCTTCCTTAAAACGATACTCCTAATTTAGTTACTTGAAAAGCCCATTTCAAATTCGAGTGTTTTATGAAAGTAACGTTGTTTTCGAAACAATTTAGGAATCTACCGTTGTTTTCAAACTATTTATAAAAATACCGTTGTTTTGTACTTCTCATTTTGAACCTGAGATCTTTAACTGCTTCTCAGTCTCAACCTTAGAAGTCTTCCAAAATTTCATCCGACGTGTCTCAGTCCAGCGTGGATGTTTGGCCAGCGTGTCCTTATATATTTCTCATGTCTAAAATGAGAAGTCGGTTTTTATTTGAGTTTCTCTAACTTGGAACATACTTCCCGTATACTAGTTGTCTACCATACATACTTTCCGTATACTTATTGTCTACCATACATACTTCCCATTTCTAAAATCAGAAGTCACTATAATTTGTATTTAGAACACTTATTTTTGGGGAGTATTTTAAACAACCCATTTTGGACCTGAGAAGTTATTTTACACATCTCATGTTAGACCTGAGAAGTTTAATTAAAGATCTCATTGTGGACCTGAGAAGTTCAACTATCTACCAAACATATTTTGTTGTATATTATCCACGTACGTCTCATTTTAGACCTGAGAAGTATTTAAAGTATCTCTCATATTGGACTTGAGACTTTTAACCCTCATTTTTACGAACTTCAATCGTCTTATTTAGAGTTTGGGGTGGATGGACTATTAATATGCAAGTCTTTAAAAAAAAAAATTCTAAAATATTTTGAAAATGTGATAAATGTTTTGAAATCTTTTCAATACATACTACTATTTTCAAATGTCCGAAGATGTTTTGTACGTTTTATTTTATTTACATGCCCCTAGCAATCAATATGAATCTCAACCCTACCACTTCGTTACTCAGACAAAATAAATGTAAAGTTTTTAAACAAGAAATAAAAAACGAGACCTATTAAAAGAAAAACTCGTTATTTCTTTTTCGCTCTAGTAAAAATAAATAAATAAGTGTGGATTACATAATTAATTGGCATTTTTATGTGTTTCTTCCCGTAGAGGAGCAAATGGAGATCGAGGCTTGCTTAACTAAACCACAAAAAATAACAGTTGGAGTTAAATCTTCAAGTTGCATTTAATGAGACTGAAGAAGCAAAGAAATTAGTGTCCTCAGAGGGAAGCAGAAAGGAACATTGCGAATGCATCGTTTGAGAAGCAGTTGGTACTATTTTTTTAGTAATTTTTTTTTTTTTGAAATTAAGTGGTACTTCAAACAGCCAATATATATTAGTTCTCTAAGATCTTATGGATTTTATTTTCCCTTTTAATTTTTTTGTAAAAAACTCGAACTGTTATCTTAATTTGTATGTGTACATCACTTAATTAATATATGGGTGTTTTTTGGGCAGGTTTATTCACCCATTAACCTACGGCGACTACCCACAAACAATGCGTTCACTCGTCGGGAAAAGGCTACCGGAATTCACTCCGGAGCAAGTTTCGTTGGTGAAAGGGTCCATCGATTTCATCGGATTAAATTACTACATGTATATATCATTTACTTGAACTTCACCCAGCTAAATACCCCAATCGAAACCCTAAATACCCTAACTCTAATCACAAACCCTAACTCTAATCAGAAACCCTAAAGAGATTTAGAGAGAGAGACAGAGACACACTGAGAGAGAGAGAGACACGAAGTGCATGCGTACCTTGGTGGAAGAGAGAGGAGCAAGATCAGTGAGGAAGAAGCTCTCCGTTCGCTCCTCGTTCTTCTCTGCTTCAATCTTCCTGAGGACGCAAGTTTGAGAATGACGACTGTTTTCGTTGGAGAAGGGGAAAAAGGAAAGTTAAAAGTACTTCTCAAGTTCAATATGAGTTGTATAAAATACTTCTCAGGTCTAATACGAGAAGTATGTTCTCAATTAGTACACCCGAAATCTCTTATACATCTCAGGTACAAAATTCAAATAAAAACGACTACTCATTTTGGAAATGAGAAGTATGTATGGACACGCTGGACAAACATCCACGCTGGACGGGGACACGTCAGATGAAATTTTAGGAGACTTCTAAGATTGAGACTGAGAAGTGGTTAAAGATCTCAGGTTCAAAATGAGAAGTACAAAGCAACGGTATTTTTATGAATAGTTTGAAAACAACGGTAGATTCTTAAATTGTTTCGAAAACAACGGTATTTTAATAAAATGCTCTTCAAATTCTCGTCATTTATAGGGTAATTTTTGGCCATCTTTGACAACTGGGTCCGAGAGAGCTTACACGGGCCTCGAATAGAATTAGCAGCCCATCATAGGATAATTGCCAAGATTGTGGAAACCAACTAAAGCCTAAAGGAATGTAAACGAGCAGAGTGATGAATGCAAAAATCCTTTCCCAGCATAATCCACAAATGCTACAATTGACATGTAAAATAATACAGTTAGGGCATCCTTATCAGACACAAAAAAAAAAAAAATCAAATTTAACTTCAAAACTACATTTTATAATTTCGCAAATTACTTTTTAAAAAACTCACAAAATCAGACTCTCTATTCTAATTTCATTATATTAAACTATTCTTTATTTGTACTCCTACTCCCAAAAAGTAATTAAAAAAAATGACCAGTGCGTGAACAGTGCCGCACCAAATTTGTTCAGCTACTGTAATAAAGTTAAAAAATCCGCAAATTGTTGAGGCATTTGGTGAGGCTGATTTTTTAAAGCTTTTTTGAGAGTTTACTCTCTACTTTAACTTAAAAGTTAATTTGTTAAGCCATATATTGATTGATGCACTTAAATATGCGTGAGTAAGCTATCCATTAACATGAATTAAGTTTCACATGGATATGAAGTCCAACATCGGTTAAATATTCCTGGCATTTGTTCCTAGGATGAGGCCATAGATAAAAACAGACGTGAATCTACACAGATCGATTACCCACAAGAACACAAGCTGCCGGACTGAGATCTCACTGAAGTCGCAACAAGACGGGTCATTAACAGATTTAAGGTTTTTTTTTTAAAACTTTTTAAATAAAACGCGTGGTTTGAACTTTATTCCCAAAATATATGAAAACGTGTACCTGTTTCACGCGTTCACCTTAAGTTAATTATAGGTGAAATTACATAGAGACCCCCTCATCTATTCCTCCGGGACACAGACACCCCCTCACGTTTAAAAACGCCCAGGCACACCCCCTCATCTATAACCGTTACCCACCTTCACCCCTTCTGTTAAGAAACCTTCCGTTAAAAAAGCCCAATCACTTATTTACATAATTTCCAGACAAAAATGCCCTCAAGAGCAATACATAATACATGCTCTAGTAACCAGTCCTCCATCTCTCTACCCATTCATGATCTCTCTCTCTCTCGGCAAGAAAGATCAGGAGCAGTAAAGAGCCTTATTTTTTTTTTTTTTATCTGCACATGAAGAACCAAGTAGTGATCATGTATTTTGTGCACTAGTATTTTGTAAATAAGTGATTGGACTTTTTTAACGGAAGGTTTCTTAACAGAAGGGGTGAAGGTGGGTAACGGTTATAGATGAGGGGGTGTGCCTGGGCGTTTTTAAACGTGAGGGGGTGTCTGTGTCCCGGAGGAATAGATGAGGGGGTCTCTATGTAATTTCACCTTAATTATAATTGGACCTAAAAACGCGTGTACAAAACACACTTTCTGGAAACGTGTTTTTAAACACGCTTTTAATGTCTTCTTCGGTGGAAACAGTTATGGAGCTCAGGCCATGCTTCTGTCTGGAGATACCTGGGTAACTGTGGCCAAGAACAGCGGCCCTCGAATGACAGCGAAACTAGATCGATAGCAGCGCTAGATCGGCAATAGGAACGATGACAGCCGCATATCGGCGGCGTCGGGATGGGATCGACGGCATTTGTGTTGCTTTATCTCCTTTCTTTTTCGAGAAGCCGGCCACACCGCCACAGCCACTTCAAGTTGAAACTCGTCAATTTCCCGCGTGGTGGGAGGGAGCCACAGCCGCTACGAATTGACCTCATCTGTTTGGTAGCCAGGGAAAAGAAAGGAAAAAAGAAGGAAAGTTGGGAGGAAATTTTCCCTCTCTTTTTCCACAACCACTACGTGTTGACCTCAAGTGAAGTCGTTGATTTCCTAACTTGCTTTCATGCTCTTTCCACTTAATTATCACCCTCAACTGCGGTGAGAGGGCTCCTAATTCCCATTGTCAGTGTTACTAGCAAATTCATTCTCTGAAGAACATGGCCGCTGATCAAGTTGTAGCCTCGTCCAACGCAATCCGTAGTGGTGCGATTCACTCGGATGTATCTTGTCGTCTCTTTTCACTGGATGAGATACTAACCGCCACTAACTACTTTGATGATGCATTAGTCATTGGGACCGGGGGATTTGGCAAAGTTTATAGAGGCTTCATTAGTTATTTGGAATTGGAAACGGGGAGGCTTCACACTATGGCTGCAGCCATAAAGCGGTTGAATGCTGAATCCAAACAAGGCGCAGGAGAGTTTTGGACAGAGGTCATGATGCTTTCAAATCTCCGGCATACTCATCTTGTTTCATTTATCGGCTACTGCAATGAAGTTTCGGAGACGATCCTTGTTTACGAATATATGGCTCTAGGGACCCTTGCCGATCATCTTTATAAGCTACGTGCAACAGCAAGTGGTCAGAGTGTTTCTCCTCTCTCGTGGGAGCAAAGGCTTACTATTTGTATTGGTGCTGCCCGAGGACTACACTACCTTCAGGCTGGTACCGATCAAAGTCTCATACACTGAGATGTGAAGACCACAAATATTCTATTGGACCGCAACTTGGTAGCTAAGATTAGGGCTGTTCAGAAAAACCGGTGAACCGTGAATCTGGTCCAGACCGAACCGATCCATACGTTTTGGATTTTAACCATGGATTAATAGTCCAGACACGGATTCAAAAAATAAAAAAACGTGACTCGCGGTCCGAACACAGATTTTGATTTTGAAACCGTGGATTAATCGATCCGGACCGTGAGATTTTTAGTATATATTATTGTTATAAAATTATAAATATATATGTATAGATAAATAATTTTACCACTTTTATAAATATTGTCAATTTGATATTTTGATATGCATTTGAAGTTCATTGAATTCAGTAGTTGTTTTTTTTGTTAGTAGTTGTTTTTTGTATTGGGCTTTGAGTACTACTAAAGTATAAGTATTCCGCCACTATGTATAATTGAACTAAACTACCTTTGTTTGTGAGCTGGATGATGAACTAACTTTGTTGCACACTATATTATCATTAAAGTGTTTGTTTTAATGTTGAGTTTGGGTAATTTGAATGAGTTGATGATTTTATTTATTTATTTATTTATTTTTTAGAATAAGTTGAAAATCCGTGGGCCAATCCGGAACCGATCTGTGACTCGCGGATCGGATTAGAACCGAACCGTGAGACTTTTAGATCGGACACGGATTTTATTTTCAAAAAACCGTGACTCACGGATTAGGATTGGGTTCATGCCAATCCGGATCGTGCCAATCCGGATCGTGAGCACCCCTAGCTAAGATTTGTGATTTCGGGTTGTCAAAAAAGACTACAAGTCATTCAATAACCCATGTTACCACAGATGTGAGAGGCACATTCGGGTATTTGGATCCGGAGTATTTCCTAACCGGGAGACTAACCAAGAAATCTGACGTATATGCCTTTGGTGTGGTATTATTAGAAGTGCTATGTGTGAGGCCAGCCGTCGATACAAGACTGGAGGAGGAGCAAATCGGTTTAGTTCAATGGGCTCAAGATTGCATCAAAAAGGGAAAACTTGATCGAGTAATTGATCCCAATCTCTGTGGACAAATAGCACCGTGTTCTCTGAAGTCTTTTGTTGAACTTGCTAACAGTTGTTTGCATAAAGGTCGAAAATCACGGCCAACGATGGCTGAGGTGTTGGGCAGCCTTGTTTTTGCATTACTGTCCCAACAGAAAGGAAGAACAGAGGGAATAATCACCAAGGCATTTCACACAATGGATCGGTTGTTGAGGGAGAGGAAGGACAATGGTTACCCAAGGGGACAATCGAAGGATGTGACTCAGGGATCAGATGAAAGCAGGTGTTCCACAATTATGTAGTCATTCTTCGCTGCATGGGGAAGGATTTCGGTTTGGCTACGTTCTGTCTTTCTTGATGCATTTGTTCTGTGTTTACTTTTATTCAACGCATGGGTTTGCAGTTTCATTTGAAATTGTTTTGTGTGTGGATCTTTGTCATCCAAGATAGGATTGCACGTGAGGGAAAGGGTTCGAACTGCATTTTTCGAGCTTATTATTTTAACAGTTTATGCGGTGGGACCATTTAGTAACCCATTAAATATTGAAAATACTAACAGAAACGGAGAATAATGTTTTGTAACAATGCCATTACCCCCTGTGCCTTGTCTCCCATTTGCTCACTTCTGACTTCAAGGAAACATTTGCTCCCTATGTATTTTAGCACCAGCACTGGAGACTGGGTTGGATTTTAGTACTAAATTTTGGTGCCAAAATAGAGGAATGGCTATATTTATTTTTCATTTTGCATTGAATTTGCTCTAAGAGTATAGTTAAAATGTACAAAGTACACAACTATATGTATATATGTGTGTATGCATGCAGATAAGAGGTAACATTAAAGGTACAAACACAGTTGTGCATGACCATAGGAAGCGGGCCTGTCACCACAGGCTGTGTAGTGACAGCAAAACGGCAATGCTTTGTTGGGACTCCAAGCTTTTGCAAAATGTAATCTTGTGGGGCCCACTTTTGGGTCTCACACAAACAATCCGAACCGTTAAATAATTTTAAAATAATTATTAAGGTGATCTTGGAGAAAATCAGGCCAATTGGATATTTTTACATTACCCATCTATTCATTGATTTTTCATTCAGCATTCAGGATCCTACCAGTTTGAAAGAATCTTTAGCAAAACTTATAAAATTTTGGGCTTAGAAAATCATTGATCTGAACCATAAAAGTTGGCTCATTGAGAAGAGCATCCACTAAAAAAATAATCTTTTTTGGACATCGATAGGTATAAAAAAAAACTCATATTTTTAGTGTTTTGATACCTATTGACGTCTTAACAATATTATTTTTTTAGTGGATGCTCTTCTCAATGAGCCCTCCTTTTTTATCTATCATCCAAACCATGTACTATTTAACCCCCCCCCCCCCCCCTCTTAACTTTCACATCAATGTGGATCCACCCTTCTTATTTAATCACCCCGACTATTTTATCCTCCTTTACTAATTAATCCCTCTCAAACTAATACGTCATCCAAACAGACCGTTAGTCACCACAGGCCCCCCGTTTTCAACTCTGCCAACTATTTCTCTTACACCCCACCACTTTATTTCCTACCCTATTGTTTACATATAAAATTAACGAATCCAATAATTGATTGACACGTAATAAAAAATGCCAAACGTTGGCAAAAGTCTGTCAATGAAGGCACACTGGATTAAAGGAATATATTTGAGTAAATACGATGTCGTATTGTTTCTCAAATATTGAAAAGCAGTTATTGGCAGTTACGAACCATTGCTGACGTAAAGGTTGATTTCGAAGCCATGATATTAACTGTTAAACACATAAACTCCACGTGTAAACTTGGGAAACAAGGCAAATTGGCAGTTAGAACACGTGGAGTACTTGTTGAAAACCAGTTATTCTTCTTAACGTATAATCATTTGAGTTTGTTTAAACAACCGTGCAGATTCAAAATCAAAGCCTCTTGAGGAAGAATTAGAAGAATTCAAATTCAGACGTGGAGGAAAGAAGAAACTGCCAACTCAAAGAGTAGAAGTTGGAGTTCGAAGCAAGCCAAGTTCAAACTCACCGGGCGGGAAGTTCAACTGCAAGCAGTGTCTATAAATAGAAGAAACTGAAGAGTGAAAAGCCCCCGGACAAATCTTCAACAAACAGCTATCAAAAAACTAATGCTTGGTTTTTTCATTGGCAAAGTAGTTTAGGATTTCGAACTCAGTTCGAAGTAGATTAGGAAGTAGTTAGGATCAATCTCGATTGTTCTTGTAACAATCACCTGTTCGAAGTTCTTGTATTGAAGTTGGAGACAATTTCGAAGTAAGTGTACCTCTGATTTATCAATCGAAGTATCTTGTTTCTTTGTTGTTCTTTGATTTCCTAAGTATATTGGTTTACATTTCTTCACTTGTTAAGAAAAATCCTCTTAATTGAGGTAATTGAACCAATTGTGCACGCACCTCCTGAGGGATTCCTCGAATCGATTCGGAGTCGCCACCCAGGTTTTAGCGGATTGTCCCCGAGGAACCGAACTCGATTGACTCCTGCCTCATTCAATGGATAAGGAGTACTGGCCCGTCATCACCATACTATCTTAGGTTCGGGAGCTCAGTTACGAGAGGGGAAGGGTTTTACGGCACCCCCCTCGCCCGGTTCGAAAACTGGTCTCTACTTGACTTTTGTGGGATTGTAATGAATGTATGCAACTCAACTTTGAACAAATACGGAAAATGGGGGATGGGAGCCAAATAACAACATTGAACATGACGATGGATTACAGTGTATGCTTGTGCGTTATGATCTACATGAGTGATGATGACGATGAATAAACATGAACCACAAATGACAATAAGCAGCGGGAGAATGACATTAGTGTACATCAAACAGAGACTGTAAACTGGAAATAACATGAACAGTACACAAAACAGGCTAAACCAATCTGATCCATTGACAGAGGTATTAGCGCTCAATCTGGGGGTTTGAGCGCTCAGACTCCTGCTCACCCACATATGCTTATGATGCTTCTGATGATTCTGGTTTGATGAAAACATGTTTTAGCCGCCCATGCTTACTCAAAACAGCATTTAAATCTCTCAACAGAATGACATAATCACATAATCATGGGCTTAAAACTCGTTCATGGACCAAAATGAGGCAAACAATATAGAAGGAATGAAGACTTAAAGCTTTAAAATTTTGTAGAATACTCAAAGTACCAAGAACAAGTTGAAATGAGAGAAAAATTTGATTGGACCAGAAGACAGTTTGAGCGCTCAAAGGGATGCAGCGAGCGCTTAAGCCATCTCCAGGATTTGAGTGTTTCTGCAGCATTCAGCCCTCATCTGGACCACAAACTAGTTCAACATGATATATGATGATGCATGAGGTATTGAAATTTCACCAACATGAATAAAATAAACTTGAGGTGTCCACATGAGTGGAGAATAAGCATTGGACCACACATAAGCATGATTAGAGTGAAGGAGAGAAGAGATCAGGTTGGCCTAGCCAAACATCAACACACACACGCTTCGAGATTAGGTTGGCTTAGCCAATCATCAACATACACACACTTTGAGATTAGGTTGGCTTAGCCAAACATCAACACACACACACACACAACTCATAAACTGGAAACAGAATGCAGAACTGGAATAAACATGATTCAAACTCAAAAACTGAACAAGGCTTGAGCGCTCATAACCCCTTTTTGGAGCGCTCAACCCCCATCCAAGGGTTGTAAGCTTCTGTGATTTTTGACCATTCTTTGGTGTTGGTGTGAACTTGAAGCTTTCTAATCATGATTAAAAAGAGTGAAACACACTGTTTTCTTCATGAAATAGGATCATCCATGGCTTGATGATGGTGAAACATCACTTTTATGGCTTTTGAGTTCATTGATCCATGATCAAAGGCAAAACAAACTGATTTAAGAATTTTTGAACCAACAAACAGCCATAATGGTGATATTTTCAAGATAAAACATGATCAGAAACCACAGAAACACAAGGAGCACTCAAACAGTTTGAGCGCTCATGGTCCTAGCATTGAGCGCTCAAGCCCTTTGAAGCTGGGTTTTGCAAAAGTTATTTTCTTGCATTTTTAAGACCTTGTGAATCCATTAGAGGTATAGAGGACCTCCATGAACCCACTGGTCTCCCTCAGGAGTACCAACCCGTAACTTTTCACATGGATTTCTACCTTTTGGTTTTGATTTGAGCTTGGACTTGGGATTGTGATGGATGGCTGGACTGTGGTTGTGTTTGTAAGTGTAATGTAGGTTGTTTTGGACAGATTACGATGGGTATAGGTTGGCTTGGGTTGATTTTGAGTGGATGATGATATATCCTAGTGAGAGATTTTGAGGATCAAATGGGTTTTTGGATGGAAGAAGGCTAAGCTTGGAGTGATGGATGAAGTGGGGTTGATGTTTGCTGGAAATATGGTTTGAGAGAGAGAGAGAACTAGCTTAGAGCTAATGAGAGTGTCTAACCTCTGCAAATGGTGTAGAGGGTTGGCTTTTATAGAGTGAAATGGGGAGGGAAGTGGTGTTTTCCAAACTGGGGGGTCTATTGAAGTAATATAGACTCACCCTGGGGTCTATCAGTTGCATGCGAGCAACAGAAAAATGGCTGGGTGGCAGCCATTCAGTTGGAATCTCATCATTAGATGCTCTGCCACCGACAGACTGGGTAGAGATTGAGCGCTCAAACAGGGGGTTTGAGCGCTCAAACCCCTTTGAGCACTGGGGTTGATTCTGATTTATTTTGGTCTTCTGAAGGTTATTTTGGTCATTTGGGTTGGTTTAGGTTATTTGAGAATGGTTTAGGTTATTTGGGGGAAGTCCAAGCCCTCTTCTTAACCTTGAGGTGTTCACGGACGGTTTTCTCATCATCGGGAGTGCTTGGCAAGTATCCCGGGTCAAAATCGGGGTGTCTACACCAATAAAACACAATCGCCTGATTAGATTTGGTTTTTCCAAACTTAATCTGAGGGAGGAGATTGAAACTTTCTCTGGCACGCTCGCACACAATCATTTTCCATTGCAAAGAAGTAAAAGAACCAAACACATTTTTTGGCACGCCCAGTGGGACCCCTAAAAGTGTTGAATGGCTCCAAAACTTAGGAAGCAAGCAAATGATTCTCAGGTTGGCCAAACGCCAGAAGATGAGAATAATGTTAATTCTAAAGAGAATGAACAAGTGGAAGGCCTTCAAACAGGCCCAGAAACTCGTACTGGTCAAGACTTAAATGTGAGAATTGGCCAGACTTCTCGAATGAATACTAGGAATAATAAAACTGTACATATTGATGACCCAAAGAATCCAGAAGTTGGAGGAAATGTGTCATCTAGTCAGATTGCTGAAATGATTGCTACATTTAAAGAACTGGCTCAGACCCAGAAGCTTATGTTACAAAAATTGGAAGAGCAATCAGGATTTAGGCATGATCCTTTGCCTTCATCTGAGAAGGATAAAGGAGAGGCTAGCACAAGCAAATTTAAGTCGAGGCCTGGAAAAGAGCCAATAAATGTAGATGATTTACCAGAGTCTTGGTATGAACCTGCAAAAACTCATGATTGTCAAACTCCTAAACCTAAGAAAGTGTTCAAGCAGAACACTAATGTCCCTTTCGAACCAAACTTTGATGGTTTAAATGAGGGTAAGGGTTTTAGGGACAATGACTACGAGTTTGATGAGTGTACGGGGATAAATCCACGTAACCCTGGATCACGTGCTTCCTTGAGTCAACCCTAAATCTGCAAGACAGAAAAAGGGTTAGAGCACCTTTGCCTCTCGTTGGCAAAGGCCCTCCGATGCCTAAGTTAGTATCTCGTACTTGAAAGCTTAAATCACAATGCGTATGAAAATAGGTTTCACAGCGTACCTTTTGTCATGGTTTTTTTCTTGTATTTATAGGTGTAGAAGGCTTGATTTAGGCATCTCGTGCCTTGGTTTCCTGTCAGCTTCAGGAATCCATCTCCTAATAGGACTTTCCTATTAGTAGCCAGTTTCCATATCCTGCTAGATCTCGCCTAGCAGGGGTCTTTCTTTCCGTATGGGATTCTTTCCTATATGGAGTATTCTTCCTAATCACATTAGGGCTTCCCACATCAATCCCTTGCTTTACGGGATTGCTCCTTACCTCATAAGGAGCCGCTGTAGAATATTCTGGAATGTCTCACCGCCTTGTCTGTGACGGTGCCGTGCTTCCACGTAGCTCGGCATGACTCGTACATAACTCAGCTACTCACGCCGAGCTGAGTCCATGTATTCCAGAATGCTATTCAAGCTTCACTCGTAGCTCCCCCAGCTCGGCCATATCAGGGGCCTCCCCTTATGACTCGTACCGAGCTGGCACATCCTGATATATTAGTTTATTCCTTTCATTCTGGCCTTACTCATGGCCTAAACCAGCTCGGTACAGGGCTCACGAATACCCTATGCGACGCCGAGCTATTTACCCTTTTGTGGTGACTGCCCTAGGCACGTGCTATGCCTAGTAGTAGGGTAATCATATTTTACCCACTCCAATTGCTCCCCAGCTCTGCTGCTTCTGTCACTTATCAGTAGTACGCAAAGCTTCAACGGCTCCTGATGCGTTCCCTGCATCCCTCCCCTCCACGTGGGTGGCAACGTTGTCATCGCATTTAATGCGAAATGACCCGTTGGTGGCTTGGATAAGCCCAAAGGACGATTCTGCTGACGTTTTTCACGCGTCATGTTCCACTTTCATGGGGTTTCGGGTGGGGTAATTATTATTTTTCCCTCCCAAAACCTTCCAAAACCAAAAACCCTCTCCCCTTCTCCTTCACTTCATACTTGCCAAAAGCAAAGAAGAAAGAGAAGACTTCATCTGCCATCAACGACGTCCAAGTTTTCTGCAACCTTAGTCCTTCCTCCGTTTTTCGTCGGAAAATCTCCTTCCGTTCACGTCGGAAATCAACTTACTAGGGCTATCTCTCTCACGTAAGTGGCCCTTTTGGATTTCTACTCCCATTTTCGTGTTTCAGTGTTGCCTGCTCATCTTCTTGTTCTTCTGGGTTTCAACTGTGAAACCCTAGTTTTACGAAGAAATGGGTAGGTATAGAGCCCTCCTTAGCAACCCCCAAAGAGTAATAGAATTTCAACAAAAATACAACATCCCTGCCGATGTCCAGTTTAGGTTAAACGAGCCCAACGACCTGAGAGAGGTAAGCCTGGAAGAAGATAAAATCCTCATTCCTCTGATCTTCATAGTGGAAGGAGGCCTTAGGCTCCCTTTACACCCCTTCTTCAGGGAGGTTTGCTCTAGATGCAACCTAAACCCTATGCAGCTCTGCCCTAATTTCGTTAGGGTAGTCATGGGCACAATTGCCCTAAACCAATTGCTCGGCCTACACCTCGACTGGTGGGATTTACATTACCTTTACAGTGTTGTCCCTACAGCAGATCATAATTATTACTTTAAGGCTAGGGACCCCGAGCAGAAACTCATCACTGACCTACCCAACTCCTCAAAGGGCGAGGCAGATGACTTTTTTGTGGTCACCAGTAACTGGGAGCCAAAGGATGCCGAGGGGAACGTCATTGGTCTCTCCTGCCCTACGGCTACAGGCAAACCACGTTAGTACTCCGCTCTTCGTACCTACATCCCTTTCTTCCTCTACCTCTTTTAGGAATGGTCTCTAACCTTGTTTTTCTAAATGTTGTTTTTTCAGCGAGCAATCTTAACCATGATGGCCTCCTGATCCACGGCAGACTTCACCGTGAGGAAATCACTCGGGCCCTGTACTTCGACGGTTTCGCCCCCACACCTGTGGGTCTTGGCCGATCTGCTCACATTCTTCTGGGATATACGCCATCTTACTGGGGTGGGATCCGTCAGGAAGGCGAGCCACGCTCGAGACATACTTGGCCACCCCCGGGTCCTCTAGTAGCTACTCGCCCATCAGGTGAGCAGAGGGCTCCCCAGCGACGCAGAGGACACTCCAGGAGAAGAACTAGGCGTCCTCAAACCTCTGAAGACCTTCAGCGGCAAATTACCTTTTCTCATATCCCGGAGATCCATACGGCCATCCCCATCCTCATCCGTACTGATCTTAAACCGAGCACATCCGGCAGAGCAACAGTAGCGGAAGAAGAAGAAGAAGAAGAAGAAGCGGGTGGGGTGGACTACCGCGCACTCGTCCAAGAGATCGCCGAACAATCTTCCCAACTAGCAGACTCGGACGACTCACCGGGCCACTCTCCTTCACCAGATCGTTCAGAGATGCCTCTGCAACCGATCAATCTCCTGGATCAGCTGACTCTCGGCGGAGCCTCCCGTGCTCCTCCGGTCATTCGAACTACCCAACCTCCTCAATCACCGTCCCCTTCCCTCACCGATCGTCAAAGGGAGAAGAGACCAGCGGGGAGTCCTCAGCAAGTCCAGCCTCCAACTCAGAGGAGAAGAACTGGGGATACCAACCCACCAGTGACTGATTCTCCACCGCTGGTACAGCCCTGGGCCCCTCCGCTTGCTCGCCCTGATGGCACTCTTGTCACTTCGATGGACAAGATTTCTTCTACCGATGTGGCCTTCGGTATTTCCCGAGCTGCCCTTCTTCCCAACGACGTGGAGAGGGAGAAGAGCAGTTCCTATGACGTGCTGATGAAGTCCATCTTCCAGTCCAGTGTCAAGGTAAACACATCTTTGTGATTCCCTTTTTATTGTACCTAGACTTGCTCTTGCGCTTATGTTCTGCTTTCTTTAACAGATCATGCAGAAGGCTTTCGTGGGTCTTGATAGAGCCAAAGAGGCTGAGAAGGAGCTGAAGAAGGAGCAAAAGAGGGCGGAGAGAGCTGAGAAAGAGATCGCCCAGTACTCCCAGTCCTTGAAGGAGGCCCGAGCGGAAGTGGAGGCGCTGAGGGGAGAGAATGCCGATCTGGTGAAGAGGTCGGAGGAGGTTGAGCTCGGTCTGAGTAATCAGTTGACGGCAGCAGAGGCTAAGGCAGCGGCGGAGTACGACCGAGCTGTCCTAGAAGTCACGGAGAACTACAAGGCGCAGATGCCGGCTGTGCAGGATACCATATGGAAGGCAGCTTGGCGGCGCTGCCTTGAGAAGCTCGGCATAGACGAGTCCTCCCCACATTGGGTTGACATGGAGCTGCCGACCGAGATGGCCGCCGCTCATGCTCAAGCAAATGCCCAGGCTCAGAACGATCTTGAGAACCAGACCGAGCTTGCCTCCGAGCAAACTCAGACTGAAGATACCCATGCCGACCTTTCTGTCCCAGAAGATGGTGGTAACAATTCTGATCCCACTCCTGCCACTGATGCTCCAGGGCTCAGTGAAGAGGCTTGATGCCTGCTGTTTCTCTTGTCTATTATTTACCTAAACTTTACTCTTGGCCCTGTGTGGCTTGTTTGGTCGCCTGTGGCCTGTGCTTATTTTGATACTTCTGTTTTTGACCCTGTGTGGTCCTGCTAGGCCGTATGTGGCCGTTTGATACATTGGTTTTGCTTTTTCTGCTAAGTTTATTTGTCGTTAGTTCCGCTAATGTTTCTCTATGTCTTCTTTATGTGTTTCAAGTGTCTTCATACTCGAATTTTCATACTCTTGGAATCTTCTAAGTTTCTGTCTTCATACTTAGAGATGTTGCTGCAATTTTTCGTTGTAGATCTAAGTTTCTTCACACTTAGAGCTTAATGTGCAATACTCGTTGCAGAGCTAAGTTTGTTCATACTTAGAGCTTTTTGTGCAATACTCGTTGCAAAGCTAAGTTTCTTCGTACTTAGAGCTTTTTTGTGCAATACTCGTTGCAGAGCTAAGTATGTTCATACTTAGAGCTTTTTGTTGCAATATTCGTTGCAGATCTTACACACTCTCTGCTCCCCAATAGGAATCCAAATTTTGAAGTAGAAATTTCGGTTCATATTAAAAAATCATGATAAGAAAAGATAAAATTCCATTAATGCCAGAAATATCAAAAAATCTGAATAACTAATGTTGGTGACTTTGCTCGTAATCCCAACTAGGTGCTAAAAACAAATGTGAATTTATTCGTATTCACTAAAAGAGATGTGATTGTATTCGTAATCACGTATACATGTTACTGGAAGAATTTCCTAAGGTTTTGGACATTCCACGGCCGTGGAACTGGGTCTCCATCCAAGTCAGCCAGACGGTAGGCCCCAATGCCAGCAATCCCCACGATCTTGTATGGGCCTTCCCAGTTTGGTCCAAGTTTTCCATCAGTGGATATTTTGGTGTTGGCCAAGACTTTCCTTAGGACTAGATCTCCAACTTTGAATTCCCTTGGCTGCACCTTCTTGTTGTAGCTTCTTCGTAGCTGTTCCTGATATGCTGCTAAGGTGATGAGTGCACGCTCTCTTTTTTCCTCAGCAAGGTCGAGCTGCTCGGCAAGGGCTTTATCGTTGCCTCCTGATTCGACGAGAGCAGTGCGAATGGTTGGCAAACCAACTTCCAAAGGAATCACTGCCTCTGTCCCATAAGCAAGGGAGTACGGCGTCTCTCCCGTAGATCGCCGGGGGGTGGTCCTGTATGCCTAGAGCACAGCTGGAAGCTCATCGGGCCATTTTCCCTTCTTCTTCTCCAACCTTTTCTTGAGACTCTTTAGGATAGTCTTGTTTGAGGCCTCTGCCTGTCCGTTGCTCTGCGGGTAAGCTGGGGTGGAATAATAGCTTCTGATGCCGTACTGAGCACAGAAGGCTTTGAACTTCTTGCCGAACTGGGACCCATTATCTGAGATGATGGAGTAGGGTACTCCAAACCTTGTGATTATCTTGTTCCATACAAACCTTTCCACCATTGCTTCTGTGATTTTGGCGAGAGCTTCCCCCTCTATCCATTTAGTGAAGTAGTCAGTGCCAATGAGTAGGAATTTTTGTTTCCCTATTGCCATGGGAAGAGGACCTACGATGTCCAAGCCCCATTGGGCAAATGGCCATGGGCTAGTCAGAGGTAGCAAGTCCTCTGCTGGAGCTCGGATAAGAGGGGAATATCTCTGGCACTTTTCGCACTTCTTGACAAAAGCCTTTGCATCCTCCTGCATGTAGGGCCACCAATATCCCTGGGATATTGCTCGGTGGGCTATGGATCTGCCACCAGTGTGTCCCCCACAAGTTCCAGCATGGATCTCATGGAGGAACTTTTGGACAAGGGCTGGGTGCATGCATAATAAGTATGGACCAAGGAAAGACTTTCTGTAAAGCTTACCTTCTGGAGAGAGCCAAAAACATACTGACTTGGTTTTTATTTTGTGTGCTTCCCTCTTATCTTCTGGCAATGCCCCATCTCGAAGGTGTGCCACTATTGGGTCCATCCAGCTCAGCCCAAACTTTGTTTCCATCACGATCTCAATAGATCGGCCAATGCTCGGTTCGCTCAGGTAATCCACCGCCACCGTGCGGCGGTATTCCGTCCTGACTGCTGACCCTAAGCAAGCCAGCGAATCTGCATGTGCATTCTGACCCGAGCTGATCTGCTGGATGTGGACCTCATCAAGTCTGTCAAGTAGATCTTTGGCCGCTTCTGAGTACGCGGCCATCTTCTCGCTTTTCGTAGCATATTCCCCTGAAAGTTGGTTAACCACTAACTGTGAGTCACAAAATATTCTTAACTTTTTTACCTTGAGTTCCAGGGCACTCCTTAGTCCAGCGATCAGGGCGTCATATTCTGCCACATTGTTAGTAGCACTAAACCCCAGCCGTAGTGCTTGCTCCAGAACCAATCCTTCTGGAGAGAAAAGCACAACCCCTGCCACAGATCCTTTGTTGCAGGCTGACCCATCAACGTAAAGCCTCCATTTGTCTGGTTCCAGATCGGCCACTCTCGTTGGCTGCTCGGGATTACTAATTTGCTCCTTCTCGTGGAGAGTGGGTGGTGGTGGTGCCACTGTTGGAGTAAACTCGGCTATGAAATCCGCTAAAATCTGCCCTTTGATTGCTGTTCTAGGCTGATAATCGAGGTCAAACTGACTCAGTTCTATTGACCATTTGGAGATCCTTCCGGAGAAGTCTGCCTTCCTGAGCAAGGCTCTTAGTGGATACTCAGTGAATACAGTGATGGGGTGTTGCAAGAAGTAATGGGGCAGCTTTCTTGATGCAACAACAAGAGCGTATACCAACTTTTCCAGCGGTAGGTAGCGTGTCTCAGCATCCAACAATGTTTTGCTCACAAAATAGATTGGAGCCTGCTCCGTTCCCTTTATTCGTAGGAGGACCGAGCTGACCGCATGACCAGATACTGCTAAATATAATATCAACCGCTCCCCAGCTTCTGGAGTAGAGAGTAAAGGAGGTGATGACAGGTAAACTTTCAACTCCTGGAAAGCTTGTTCCTGTTCAGCTCCCCACTCGTATCCTTCTCTCTTCTTCAAAAGTTGAAAGAAAGGTCTGCAGCGGTCAGAGGACTTGCTGATGAAGCGATTAAGAGCTGCTGTCATCCCTGTTAGCCTTTGGACTTCCTTCGTGGTCCTCGGGCTTTGAAGGCCTTGCAGAGCCGTGATTTGATCTGGGTTGGCTTCAATTCCCCTCTTAGTCACTAAGTGCCCAAGAAATTTCCCCGAGCTGACCCCAAAGGCACATTTGGAAGCATTTAACTTCAGCTTGTATTCTCTCAGAATGTTGAAAGTTACTTTTAGGTCGGCGAGGTGATCAAGCTTTACTTTGCTTTTTACCACCATGTCGTCGATGTAGACTTCCATGGTCTTGCCGAGCTGTTGTTTGAACATTTTAGTAACCAGCCTTTGGTAGGTTGCTCCAGCGTTCCTTAGCCCAAATGGCATAACTTTGTAGCAGTAGAGCCCCCTTGGAGAGATAAAAGACGTCTTCTCCTGATCTGGTTTGTACATAGCTATTTGATGGTATCCTCGATATGCGTCAAGGAAACTCATCCTCTCATAGCCTGATGTAGCATCCACAAGTTGATCAATTCTGGGAAGCGGGAAGCTATCTTTGGGACATGCTTTGTTAAGGCTTGTGAAGTCCACACATACCCTCCACTTTCCATTCTTTTTCTTGACTACCACAGTGTTGGCCAACCAATCTGGATAGCTCACTTCACGTATGGCATCTGCTTCTAGCAGCCGTTCTACCTCCTCGATTACAGCGTCTGCGTGCTGTGGTGCCGACCTCCTTGCCTTCTGCACAACTGGCTTGTGCTGAGGGTCCACGTTCAAGTGGTGGCAAATGACTTCAGGATCTATTCCAGGCATTTCCTGGGGGGTCCAAGCAAATACATCAATGTGGTCTTTAAGAAAGGTGACCAGATCTCTTTCCTCCAGCTCGGAAAGGGTCTCGCCGATCAGGAAATACTTTTCTGCATCATCCTCCTGAACCTGTATTTTCTTCAATCCTTCCACCATCTTCTTGGTAGGGTCGCCCCCGACGTCCTCCAGGGTTGGTTGATCTGGGACTTCAACTGTTTGTACCAGCTCGACCCTTGGGGACTTCCTTAAGACCATGGTGAAACACTGATCGGCCACTTTTTGGCTGCCTTTAATGCATTCTACTCCATCTGCTCCGGGGTATTTGATCTTCTGGTGGTAAGTTGAGGAGACTGCCTTCATTTTGTGCATCCATGTTCTTCCTATAATCACGTTATAAGAGGAAGGGATGTCCACCACGAGGAAATCCGTCTTTAGTACTACTGACCCTACTCGGACGGGCAGTGTGACCTTTCCCATAGGCCACACTGTCTGTGCACTGAAGCCAACTAGGGGAACGAGACACTTCTGCAACGAGCTGGTTGGGAGCTCCATTCTATTGAAGGTGTCGTAGTACATGATTTCTGTGCTAGCCCCTTGATCAACAAGAATCTTCTCCATGTCGTATTCCCCTATTCGTAAGGTGATTACTAATGCGTCGTTATGGGGTACTGATACCCCATCTAGGTCATCATCAGTGAAAGTGATTGGGGTCTCCATGACTCCTTCCGCCCTCGGCCTCTTCATGCCGAGCTTCATGACTTGTTTTGCTTGTCCGTTGACCCTCTGGATGTGTCTTATTTCATTATTTGTGTAGGGGGCAACCAATCCATGTATCATATGGATCGTTCCCTTTGGACCTTTCTCGTAGTCCATTTCTTCTATCAGCTCGGCGTCGTTCTTGCTATCGGCCAAGAATTCCTTTAGATGGCCCTTTGCCTTCTCATCCAGGAATTTCTTGTACTCCACACAATCCTCAATCATATGCCCCCAATCCCTGTGATAGCTGCAGTGCTGATTGATGGCCCTCCTCTTCTCCGGGTTCCCAGACATCTTTGGGGGTCTCCTGAACCATTGTTCATTCTTGATTCTGTACAGCATTTTGTAGATGGGTATATTGAAAGTTGCTATAACACTGAAATAGGACTTGGGGTCTGGATCAGATTTGTCCTTCCTTTGCTGTGTATAATCCTTCCTTCCGGTCGTGAAGTCCTTCTTGTATATCTTTGACTCTATTGTCCTCTTCTCTGGCAGCTGAGGTTGTCCAGTTACGATCTTTCCCCCAGCCTGCAGGATGTCATCTTCTACCCGTACATGCTCCTGAATTCTTTCCATCAATTTAGCCACAGTCTTGACAGGGTGCATGGTAAGCGATTCTCGTAGCTTACTATGCACGGGCAGACTTGTTTTGAACGTCGTCAGAGCATACTCCTCATTACAATTTTCAATTTCATTGAAAGTTTCCCAGTAGCGCTTTGAGTACTGACGCAGGGTCTCATCATCCCTCGGTCTCATAGAGGTCAATGCATCAAAGGTTTTTGGAGCTGCTCGGCTTATGAGGAACCGAGCAGTGAACTCCTCGGCCAGTTGGGTCCAGCATAGGATTGATCCTTCTGGGAGCTTATGGTACCAACTCAGGGCCACTTTCCCTAGGCTGGATGGGAACATTTTGCATAGCAGTGCATCATCCTGCTCATGCATAAACATGGCTTGCTGGTAGTGTTGGATATGGGCCACGGGGTCCGTGCTAGTTTCATAAGGAATGAACGCTGAGTGTTTTACTCTGCTCGGCGTCTTTTCTGCGCGAATCCAATGAGCCAGTGGTGATTTGGAGATCTGGCCTAGGGCTTCTTTAGCTGCCTCTCGTGCAGTTTTAGGACCTCCATCAGCTCGGCCGTCGTCCCTCCTCCTCGCGTACCGCTCAGGAATATGCTCGTTGGAACCAGACCTCTCATATCTGTCCTTAGCGTGCTTCCTCCTTTCTCTTTTTTCAACAGAAACGCTCCTATCTCTCCTTTTTCGTGGAGAGGCTGCTCGGTTGGTGAAGATGTTGTCGTGATGACGACTTTTCTGCTCTCGCTCATGGTGCACGGATCTCGTCCGTGAACGTAGGTCTTTTTCCTTCTCCTGAAGCTGCTTTTTTAGGTCCTGAATCTCTCGCTCTCGTCGAGTGACTTCACGGGCCAATTCCTCTGCCTCTGGTTCCTTTCTGTCAAGGCTATCTTCCCTTTCTCGATTCCTTGTGTGCCTGTTACCATCCCTCCTCGGGGGGCTTCTTCCCCGTTCTCGTTGGATGGAAGCTTCCCCACCTCTTGGTGGTGTTCTTGAGCGTCCTCGCCTTTCGCCAGTTCTTGGGGAATCGAGACGTATTAAGCGTGTATCCCTGAATTTTGGAATCTCAGGGATATGCCCAATGTTGAACCTCCTGGCTGCTGGTCTTTTTTGTGGTGCTCTTAGTGCCACGGGAGTTTTCTCCACCCTTAAGCCCTTTCTTGTGGTGTGGTCCCACCATCGTCCTCCACCTCCTGCCTTCGTGGGGTGCACAAAAGGGGCTCTGAAAGCACCATTGTTGATCCTTTGTTGGAGAGAGACGAACTTTTTGTAAGCTTTCCCACAGACGGTGCCAATTGTACGGGGATAAATCCACGTAACCCTGGATCACGTGCTTCCTTGAGTCAACCCTAAATCTGCAAGACAGAAAAAGGGTTAGAGCACCTTTGCCTCTCGTTGGCAAAGGCCCTCCGATGCCTAAGTTAGTATCTCGTACTTGAAAGCTTAAATCACAATGCGTATGAAAATAGGTTTCACAGTGTACCTTTTGTCATGGTTTTTTTCTTGTATTTATAGGTGTAGAAGGCTTGATTTAGGCATCTCGTGCCTGGGTTTCCTGTCAGCTTCAGGAATCCATCTCCTAATAGGACTTTCCTATTAGTAGCCAGTTTCCATATCCTGCTAGATCTCGTCTAGCAGGGGTCTTTCTTTCCATATGGGATTCTTTCCTATATGGAGTATACTTCCTAATCACATTAGGGCTTCCCACATCAATCCCTTGCTTTACGGGATTGCTCCTTACCTCATAAGGAGCCGCTGTAGAATATTCTGGAATGTCTCATCGCCTTGTCCGTGACGGTGCCGTGCTTCCACGTAGCTCGGCATGACTCGTACATAACTCAGCTACTCACGCCGAGCTGAGTCCATGTATTCCAGAATGCTATTCAAGCTTCACCCGTAGCTCCCCCAGCTCGGCCATATCAGGGGCCTCCCCTTATGACTCGTACCGAGCTGGCACATCCTGATATATTAGTTTATTCCTTTCATTCTGGCCTTACTCATGGCCTAAACCAGCTCGGCACAGGGCTCACGAATACCCTATGCGACGCCAAGCTATTCACCCTTTCGTGGTGACTGCCCTAGGCACGTGCTATGCCTAGTAGTAGGGTAATCATATTTTACCCACTCCAATGAGTATATTTTTTATTCTGGAAACCATTCTAATGAAAAGGATAGGGCCAATTCAAAAAGGCCTAATCCAGAGAATGGGATTCCTAAGTATTCAGGAATACCAGAAATGAGAAGGGTACATTCGAACTACCTTTATGAACCTCTTGCAAGGCAGGAAGGGGGTTTCAAGCAACATAGGCCTTTTGATGATCCTTTTAAGAGGTTTCCAGAAGATCACATGCCTAGAAATGCTTCTTGGGAACCACCTGTTAATTCAAGGGTACCTTTAAGGGAACACCCAGCCCTTCGAGATGAAATATTAGGCCTCATGCAAGAAGTTTATGGACCTCTAAACCGGGGGGTACAAACCCAAATTTATAGGAAGCCCTCTCCGGAATGGATAGATAGACAGTTCGAAGTACCTAGGGGGTTTAAAATCCCAGATTTTACTTTATTCCATGGAGATGGAAAACAATCAACAACTGAACATATTGCTAGATTTACGGCTCAGTGTAAAGAATTGGGCAATAATGGGTTTATTAAGTTGAAATTGTTTTCTAATTCTTTGACAGGAACAGCCTTCGAATGGTACTCTAATTTGACACCAGAGTCAGTTCCAAATTGGCAAAGGATGGAAGAATTATTCCATGCACAGTTTTATCAAACTGAACCTAAAGTCACTATGGCTGACTTAGCAAGATTAAAGCAAAAGCCTAATGAAAAAGCTGCCCAATTTATTGCTAGGTTTAAAAAGGCTAGAAACAAGTGCAAACTTCAACTACCAGAGGTCGAATTTGTTAGAATAGCACAAGATGGTTTAAGTAGAGAACTTAGAAAGAAGTTCGATTCTACTGAATTTAGAGACTCGGTTGATTTAACTTACAAAGCTTCTAGATATGAATCTTTGCTAGAATAGGATGTTGATAGGAATAACTCTTCTTATTCAACCTATTATAAGGATTCTACTTATGAAATTGATGCTGCTGAAATTGTTGAACATGACCCTTGTGTGTGTGAATGTTTAGTTCGAAAGGATTCTTCTACAGCACCAAGGACCAATAAGAAAGTAGCTGGCAAAGTATATTCATTTGATGTTTCTAAAGTAGATGAAATTTTTGATTACCTTTTGAAGAAGAAGTTTATCAAACTTCCTGAAAATGTTAAACTTCCAACTTTGGAAGAAACGAAAGGAAAGAATTATTGCAAATGGCATGCTTCTTGGACTCATTCAACTAAGAATTGTAATGTTTTCCATGACAGGATTCAAGAGCAAATCAAGAAAGGAAGGATCAAGTTTCCAGAAAAGACTAGGGGAATAGATACGGATCCATTTCCAAAGATTGAAGAAGTAACTGCTAATACCCATGTGCCAACTTCTTTTGCTAAAACAGTTCAGGAGGTATGGTAGAACAGGCGAGTTCATGTTGGCATGAACTCTATACAATTTGGAAGAGGAAAGCCAAAGATTGGCCAACTTCGAAGTGATGATGGGAAGACTTACAGGCAAAATAATGCAGCAGGAAGCTCTTCTAAAAAAGGCTTTAAGCAGTCTCATCTTTCCATGCTTGAAGCATCCTTTCTGGAATGCTTATGCATGGAATGCAGGGCTAATTATTTGATTTTCAAAGATTTGGATAGACAGGGGGTTGATTCTTTCCAAAAAGGATGGAAAGAAAGGCTTTGGATCAAAATAATGAAAGAAAACCCTGGATAAGCCCAAATCATGGAAGAAATGAGAAGCCTTGGTCAGTGTCAAAGAGAAATGTACCTTCCAGTCCAGTTCCACCAGCTTCGAAGAGGGATTATCCTCCTTTGAAGAAGGTTAACACTGGAAAGGCTCCAATGGGCCAAGAAAGTGAAGGACAAGGAGAACAGTTTACCTTGGTAAAAGGAGTTCCTGATTGGTTTTTGAAGAAAGTCAAACCAGAACTCTTCCAAGGATATAAAACCCCTTCTAAAGTTGGAAACAAGATGGTCAAACCTCCAAACACTCCTACTGGTCAATGGGTAGTGGTTAGAGATCCAAAGGCCAAAACACCTCAAATGATTCCTATGTTGACAAGAACTCAGAAAAGGAAATTGCAGAGGAGGTATACTAGTTTCCAAATGGAAGAATATGCCTCTAAGGAGAATCCTAATGGGGGTGATAAGTTCAACCCAAGGTTTAACAGACTTTGAAGAGAAGATTTTGAAGAATCTCTTCGAAGGGGGTTTACTCAATCACAAAGGGAAACTCTGGAGAGTTTGGCTGCAAGAATGCACAGTGAGGTACCTCAAAATAGTCCAGCTTCACCAAATTCCTTGGCAAGCTATCAATCTAGCTTACTAGAGGCCATGATAGTGGAACAGGAAGAAGGCGGAGGAATGAATTCATCTCCTGTTGAAACATTCTCCCCCATGGAGATTTCTGCAGCAGAGTTTCCTGAAAAAGTGGATACAATAGAAGATAGATCAGAGTTACCAGTGCAGGAAAAAAGGACCATTCAGTTTGGAACTTTACCTGAAGTTCAAATTAATATGGTTTCACCTTCTTTCGACTTTGGACCTTTTGGACCAGACTGCTCACCAGTTCGAAGGGCATTACAACCAACAGTTACTCCTATGGAAATCATTGATGTGTCAAGTGAGGAGGAATATAACCTTACATATGATAATGGTTGGAATGATGGTTGGGGAGCTTTAATATCTAAGATTCAAAAGGAAGAAGAAGAAGAAGAGCTTATGATTATGGTTAATGCTATGGAGGAACCAGAAGTGACATCTGAAGAGAGAGCAGTGGTTGTTCCAGAGACAGAGACTGATTCGGAGCTTCCTTTGATTGTTGATTTGAATTGTGTTGATATCTGTGCACGGTCGACCTCCACGCCGGTTGTCGTTTGAAAATGATGTTTTGAAAATAGAGTCGCCACCCGGGTTTTTGGAAAATGGTTTAGGACCCGAGAAACCGTTTTGAAAAGGATTGAGAAAATGATTTAGAAAAAAAGATTTATAAAACAATTTGGAAACCAGAGATTCGTTTTGGATTCGGGAGCCAGGTTACGAACGGGGAAGGGTTTTAATGCACCCCGCTCGCCCGATTAAAAATCGGTCTTTACTAAATATTTGTGGGATTTTTCGAAGATATTTTAATGCCGAATTTTATTCAAATAAACAGTTTATCAAACAAAGCAGATGATAATAATGAAAATAAGCAATATGCAAATCAAATAATTCAGATAACACACCAAGGGTTCAAACTGTTTTGTAAAGGAAATGTTTCAAAATTTCAAATTTTGCAAAAGTGTGCCGTGCGGCACACTAGGTGTACCGTGCGGTATAGAAAGTGTGCCGTGCGGCACTGTTCATCAGTCCAACAGTCAAATTTTCAAAAGAGTGCCGTGCAGCACTCCAACTGTGCCATGCGACACATGGGGAGTGCCGTGCGGCACTGTTTCCTTCACAAACAGTTCAAACTTTGGTTTTCGATGGGAATGAAATGAGAGCAAATACAGAACATGAAACCTTGTTAAAAACAGATTATTTTGAAATGGAAAATGGTATGTTTGAATAGGAAATGTTCCTCCTCACTAAATTACCCCGTACGAGGCGATGTTTTCATCGTACGACGTAACCGGGAGGTTTATAAACAAAACGGTTTTTACTGTAACATGGGCGTACCGAATGCGGAGACAATATTGATCATCGTCCTGCACTCGGCATCCCTCCCCTCAGGATACCAAACTAAAGAATTTGGCGAAACAAGATTATACCTTTGGCTTTGAACTCTCGGATTAAAATACTTCTGGAACTCCTTGGGCACGATTTGGATCTTCTTTGAACCTCAACTTCACTCTAGCAACGTGAGTATGATGATTGAAGACTGGAACTTGAACAAGCTTTGAATATGGACCTCACGGCTTTGGACCGAAAACAGGGGATTGAACTTTGGGTTGGGTTTTGCTTTGGAAGAGAGAATGAGATCGATTTCTAGGAATTATAGGTAAGGATGAAGGAGGTTTATGACCAAAGGAATGTTTGTTTGAAAGAACTTAGTGATAGAGCTTCATGGTTTTCTCACAATTTTTCATTATAATAGAGAGGGAGAGGCTTGTTGTTTTTTGAAAGTGAAGTGGGGAGGTGTTTATATAGGGCAAAAACCTGCTTAGGGACCAAGTATACTTGGCCCAAACGAAAAGAAAAATACTTGGCCGTCAAAATACTTTGGGATCAAGAAAACTTGGTGACCAAGGCTGCTGAAATTGTGCTGTGCGGCACTGCGACTGTGCCGTGCGGCACTGCGACTGTGCCGTGCAATACACGAACTGTGCCGTACGGCACACTTCCACCGCCAAAATTCAAAAGGCTGTTG